>CM022752.1:20268922-20543922 GCA_012411365.1 Ameiurus melas
CCATCATTTGTCATTCTCGTGTCCTGAAAAGATGGCCATATTATTAGACATCCGAATAAACTCCTCTTAAATCTAATAAGCCTTTCCAAATCCGCACGATTGAGCTGAAAATTAAGTGCATCTTCTTCTGCATCACTCCATCTGAAATGGTTTATTTAATCAGAATGGCCAGAGGAGTTATATAAAATCATTTCAGAGAAAATTAAATTTACATAACGTCCTAGAATGAACTCAGGCATTTGTATTACTTCAAAAGCTCCGACGCTTCTCTGGCATGAAAGCTTATAGAGGAACTCAATACTGTATTTCGTGTTGAATTCATGTTTTGAACCGAATTCTTTTTTCGTCAAAAAATGATGCTAATAATAATAATAGTTGCATGATAATATAATTCTAATTAAAAATGTAACATGAATTCTGATATATTTCGAGTCACTGTATGTGTGAATGTACCTTTAGTCAGGAGCAGGAGACGAAAATTGTTCTAAATTTACGGGATTTTCATGAATAGCAAATTTTTGGTGAAAATACACATCAATGTGATTTCCTCATAATTTATCTATTTGATAAATAAGGGCCATTATTAGTATTATTATTATTATTATTATTATTATTTTATAAAGTGAAATACAAGTAAAGATTTAATGAAAGTACTGTTACTATGAACCATGTAGTCAAGTACTGTAACAAGAGCGCAGGTCTTTTTTTACTTTCCACCTCTGATGATTAGGCATTTCAAAAAGATCTGGATGACTAAACACCTTCACATAGGGTGTCTCTGGAGCATCTGAAAACTTCAGAGACTCTTTTGATCTCCTCCTGGTCCCACTTCTCCCACACCCACAGTGCAGTTTTATTCCACAGCCCTGTTTGAAAATCCAAATGAGATGCAAATGAGCGGCTTTAAGCTGCAGAAAGAGAGAGAGAGAGAGAGAGAGAGAGAGAGAGAGAGCAGACAGCGAAACAAGGGTCCCGCCTGCTTTCTCATTCTCCTGAAGCTCCACTCAGACTGGTAATTATTGCTATTCTTTTGATTCAGAGTCATCCTTTTCATCTCAACGAAGATATTTCTCTCTTTCTTCTACTCAGCTTTTGGTTTTGGTGCTGCATCAGTAACTTATGAGTATGTGGAGTAAATAAAAATGCACACCAGCATTCCAATGAAGTTCAATTCCTAGCTACTAAGCTCATTCAAAAAATTTACTTAGCCCAAGAGAAATGGGCGACTTCATTTTAATGGACCGGCATTTGGGTCAAGATTGTTAACACAGCAAATGACAGGAACATGATGACAGATTTGCTCAGTACATGTTCATCAAGCTGAATTGGAGACGGGGCTATTTACGAGTTCAGTTTGTGATGTCACTAGTAGTGCTTCTCCAGGTGATAATGTGGCTTGGGAACAAACACTTTATTTTGTGTGGAGACTAGATATGTTATAGATATGAAATACTATCGAAACGAAAATAACTGAGATGAAAGCAAGCATTTCTTGTTTAATGTTAAAAGGTGTATGTGGTGATGCACGTGGAAGGCGTTTAACATTGATGGAAGGAGTCTCCAGTTTCATCAGTCCGCTTTCCTGTTTCTGGCTAAAAACTAGCTTGTCTTCTTAGATTAATAGAACCATGTGCAAGGCACGGTGGTTAGGCTTAGTGGTTAGCATGCTTACCTTGCACCTCTGGGGTTGGGGGTTCAAATCCTGCCTCCATTTGTGCATGCAGTTTGCATGTTCTCCTCATGCTTCAGGGTTTCCTCCAGGTACTCTGTGATGGGTTGGCACCCTGTCGAGGGTGTCTCCCTTGCCTTGTGCCCTGAGTTCCCTGGGACAGGCTCCAGACTCCCCCACGACCCTGTGTAGGATAAGCGGTATGGACAATGGATGTATGGCATTATGGTAATTTCTAACTAGCTCCAGAACATGAAAAGTAAATATAAATGGATAAAAACTTTCATATATGTCATTCACTAATTAATTCAAAATAGTTAGTGTTACTGTGCTAATTGCTATGGAATAACGCAATAATACTTCAGGTTTCAGATGTGCTGTTATAGGAAAATAATCAACTTCATGGTGGCAAAAGTAACTCCGCTTCATTCCAACACAATGCTGTTGATTGTTTGTCTACATTAAATATGTTATGCATGGTGCATACAGTAATGGATGAAAGTATTGGCACCCCTGGAACATTTCCAGAAAATGCACCATTTCTCCCAGAAAAGTGTTGCAATGAAAAATGCTTTGGTATACACATGTTTATTACCTTTAAGTGCATTGGAACAGCACACAAAAGCAGAAGAAAAAAGGCAAATTTTACATCATTTTACACAAAACTCAAAAATTAGGTCGGACAAAATTGTTGGCACCCTCAACTTAATATTTGGTTGCACACCCTTTGGAGAAAATAACTGAAAGCAATCACTTCCTATAACCATCAACAAGCTTCCTACACCTCTCAACTGGAATTTTGGACCACTCTTCTTTTGAAAACTGCTCCAGGTCTCTTAGATTTGAAGGGTGCCTTCTCGCAACAGCAATTTTGAGATTTCTCCATAGGTGTTCTATGGGATTTAGATCCGGACTCATTGATGGCCACTTCAGAATTCTCCAGCGCTTTTTGTCTCTAACCATTTCTGGGTGCTTTTTGAGGTATGTTTGAGGTCATTGTCCTGCTGAAACACCCATGACCTCTGATGCAGACCCAGCTTTCTGACACTAGGCCCTACATTATGGGCCAAAATCTTTGATAGTCTCCAGATTTCATGATTCCTTGCACACAGTCAATGCACCCAGTGCCAGAGGCAGCAAAACAACCCCAAAACATCCTTGAACCTCCACCATGTTTGACTGTAGGTACTGTGTTCTTTTCTTTGTAGGCCTCTTTCCGTTTTCTGTAAACAGTAGAATGACGTGCTTTGCCAAAAAGCTCTACCTTAGTCTCATCTGTCCACAAAACGTTCTCCCAGAAGGATTGAGACTTACTCAGGTACATTTTTGCAAGCTGCAGTCTGGCTTTTTTATGCCTCTGTGTCAGAAGTGGAGTTCTCCTCGGTCTCCTGCCATAGCGCTTCTTCTCATTCAGATGACGACTTATGGTTTGAGCTGACACTGATGCACCCTGAGTCTGCAGGACAGCCTGAATTTGCGTGAAAGTTGACTGAGGTTGTTTATCCACCATTCGAACTATCTTTCATTGCATTCTTTCATCAATTTTTCTCTTCCGTCCACGTCCAGGGAGATTTGACACAGTTCTATGGGTTATGAACTTCTTGATTATATTGCACACAGTGGACAAAGGAACTTTAAGATCTCTGGAGATTGACTTGTAACCTTGAGATTGTTGATATTTTTCCACAATTTTGCCTCTTAAGTCCTCAGACAATTCTCGGCTCTTCTTTCCTTCTCCATGCTTGGAGAACACAGGCACACAACACAAAGGTTGAGTCAACTTTTATACACTCTAACTGGCTTCAATTTCTATATTGCCAGCACCTGTTACTTGCCACAGGTGAGTTTAAATGAACATCACATGCTTGAAATGAAATTATTTACCCACAGTTTTAATAGGGTGCCAATGATTTTGTCCAGTCCATTTTGGGAGTTTTGTGTAAAATGATGTCAAATTTGCCTTTTTTCTTCTGCTTTTTTGTGCTGTTCCAATGCACTTAAAGGTAATAAACATGTGTATACCAAAACATTTGTCATTGCAACACTTTTCTGGGAGAAATGGTGCATTTTCTGGAAAAGTTCCAGGGGTGCCAATACTTTCGTCCATGACTGTATGTTATGAATTCCTTTAAAAACCTCTACACCACTAATCATCAGTTTAGAAATAAACCCATGACATAATGCACATGCCAGGTTGGTGTGGGGTAGCAGGCCCAGAGCCCAGGGGCATCAGGTCTCTATAATGTGTGCATCAGCCTCAGCCCGGCTGTGATTATCATGTGTCTGCTCTCCCTGGCGGTTAGAGCATTAATTTAACATGTGGGTTAGAACCTTAACCCTTGCGGGTCGGTGCTCAGTGAGAGAGAACACAGCTGCTGTGCTCCCCGATTACAGAGGACGGCAGTGGCTTTGTGATGAGACAAATAAATAAAAAAACAGGGCCAATTTCCAAATTTGTTCTAGCATCTGCTTATGATTTCACCTCGATCCTTTGATGTGGCTATGGCTGTCGAGTGAACAGCTCTGGTGGATTTTCTTAAAATAAATAGAAGAGGTTGCAGATGCTGTGACCTGTTCATATTCAGCTAGCAAATGTTTACCATAAAAACACACACATGCACACAGACACATCCTGATTTAGCAACATTATCTAAAAACCTAAAATAGCCAGCTACCTAAACACACCTCTTTAATAAAATTAGCCAGCTAATTGTTTCTTCGGCTAGCTAGAGCTTCGCTGAACAAGCTAGCTAAGAGCTAGGTTTTGGCTGACTATATATAAACCAACCACTATTATATTGTGTAGTTAAAGCTAGCAGCCGTTATTGATTAAATATTATTTTTGTAATGAAAACCTTTAGCAGCATTATCTAGTAAGCTATTTTGTGTAGCCAGGCTGACTAGCCTGCTAGCTGACAGTATTCTTAGTATTATTTTATGTGATTCATAAAATCATTAGCCAAGAAACTATTATATCATTATAATATAACTATTATTTATTATATTAAGCTATTAAAAGCTATATTCACTGGTTAAAACTTTCACCAAAGTTTGCTAGGAAAATACTTTATATTAATCTAACTATAATTTTGTGTAATCTAAACCAATAGGAACATTTGCTAGCATCGGTTAGTGTATTTACAGATAGTGGTGGATCTATGTGACAGAGCAGGATGAGCTACAGGGTGGAAAATATTAACGACTAAATAGCTGTCTTAGAAAATCTGTCTTAGAAATAAAAGTGAGGTT
This sequence comes from Ameiurus melas, assembly GCA_012411365.1. NCBI lineage: Eukaryota > Metazoa > Chordata > Actinopteri > Siluriformes > Ictaluridae > Ameiurus > Ameiurus melas. Next base: position 20,273,841 of record CM022752.1, read on the forward strand.
CATCTCCTCCAGGCTCAGTGAAGCAGAACCAGACTGTTTTTATTTGACCAGACAGCTACATAGCATCCTGAGGAGAAAAAAAAAAACATTACCCAAAATAGCCTCATGTTCCTGTCACTTATGGACTTTAAGGCTGAAAAATCCATTAGTTCAGTGTGAGGACTAGCAGTTATTTTAAGCTGCTCTCTTTCCCCTATTTTACTTAGAGGTGATATGGCAAAAGAACATTCAAAGACTTTAGTGCCACAAACGAATTCTCTTTTACCCCGTTTATGTGTAGAGAATATAAATAATACCTATAATTAGTAACATCCTGTATATAAACATTCTTTCTGACGTAGAATTACATTTAGTTCCCTGCAAAACAGTGGCTTCAAAAGTATTGGCACCCTTGATAACATATTATATATCCAAAAGTGTGAGGACACCTGACCAATCAGACTCGTATAAATTTTTGTGAACATCCCATTCCAGACTTGGTCCCCTCTTTGCTGTTCTAATATCCTCCACTCTTCTGGGAAGGCTTTCCACTAGATTTCGGAGCGTGGCTGTGAGGATTTGTTCTCATTCAGCTACAAGAGCATTAGTGAGGTCAGGCACTGATGTTGGGTGAGGAGGTCTGGGGGTGTTCCAGTTCATTCCAAGGGTGTTCTGTGTGGTTATACCAAGACCATGTCTTCATGGACTTTTTTGTGCACATGGGCATTCTCATGCTGGAGCAAGTTAGTTCCAGTGAAGGGAAATTTTAATGCTACAGCATACAGAAACATTCTATACGTGTGTGCTTCCAACTTACAGTTACAGAAACACATACATTATGGGTTTGATGGTCAGGTGTCCACATACTTTTAGCCATATAGTATAATATATGGTTAAACACTATAAATAATGATCTTACTACATCTTGAAATGAAGTTCTAGCTTATAAGAAAGTACCTTTTTTCTTAAAGGGCAACCAACTCTTACATACAAAAGAACCTATTAGAGTGCTCTATGGAACCCAACATATATGTATGCATTGTCTCTGACTTGTACCATCTTACAGTTAAAACGTTAATGGGTTACTTTTAAAGTGTAGATTGCTCAACTACAAATAATCTCAAAAAACATTCTCAGTAAAAAAAAAAAAAAAACAGCTTCATTTTGTTGACAAAAAGCAGCTTCAACCAACTGACAAGAAATACAGGATATAAGTTCTCAAGCGGGGCAACAGAAAAGAGTTAATACAGGAGAACGTGAGTTTGAATCCCAATGATGATACACACATCCGTAACTGGGAGCCAAGAGAGCAAAACTAGTCGTACACTCTAGGTTGGGGGTGGCATACTCTCTCTCACCTGTCAATCAAAGCAACACTAGCCAATCATTGGGCATCTGTGAACTTATGTATGTGGAAGAGAGCAGATAGATACTTTCTTCCGAGTGTGTTATGCTGCCCTCGAAGGAAGCGCATGCTTGCCTAGTCCTCCAGAATTGGTAGCTGTTGCATGATAGGGGGGAATTAAATATTGGGTACGAATTAGCAAGACCCAAATTGGGGGATAAATGGTAAGGGAAAAAAAACATTATGTGATACTGTATTAAGAAACATAGTCTAGACAGTGTTAAGGAAAATCTCAGTAATGCATCAGTACTGGATCTATTTTGGGGATATTTTTTCTTCTGGAAGTACGTTTCTGACCATCTAAAAGGTTTGGAAGCTTGTTCTGATACATTTCATACAGACCATGTCACTGATGTTGTATAAAAATGATTATACCATGTACAGCCTATATATTATATATGTGCTTCAAGTGCACTGAGATCTGTGTGATGGTATTCAAACCTGATTTATCTGATGGAATAATCGCTCAAAACAACACTTCAAATTGATAATAACTTTACAGATTTTATATGATCTACTTTTCCTTGTCAAATATAACTTTGACAATGCAAAAACAATAACCTAAATGGTACCAGTTATTCCCACCATGATCAAAGTGCACCGTACTAAAACTGCACTTCCATACTAGAGGAAGTTCCTAATGAGGGAAGCTAATCAAACCAGTCAAACTCACTGCAGCTTCAGAGATGAGAAGTCTGAATGGAGATGACACGATGACAGCAAAGCCTCGTGGGATATCCCTCCTTCCCGTCTCATACCTGTCTCTTCTCATCAGCAGGTTGGTTAGACCTTCGTTTTTCCCATAGCACTCACCCAAACACTCAAGACACAGTTTTGAGCAGACATTTGGAAAAGCTCTTTAAAAATTCTATTCAACATTATTTAAAGTAAAACAACTTCCATACTTTTGGCTTATATTCAGCAATTACTTAAACACCGCATGACTTGTACTGCATATGAGCCTTTTATTACACTCAACAAAACTATATAAGAATTTATAAAGGCATCAGATTGTCCGTTTTGACGTGAAGTTGTCATAATGCCCGAGTCAAGTGACATAGATTTTGGTTTGACATAAGATTGTTATGACACTTTAGCTTGAGATTAAAACTGACAGCCATTATGTCAACTGATGCCTCTTGGTAAAAGCCTTATGAATGTCTATGTAGCTTTATAACATGTGTCAGGAATTATAACTTTTCATGTGACAACACTGAAGAAATGACACTTTGCTACAATGTAAAGTAGTGAGTGTACAGCTTGTGTAACAGTGTAAATTTTCTGTCCCCTCAAAATAACGCAACACACAGCCATTAATGTCTAAACCACTGGCAACAAGAGTGAGTACACCCCTGAGTGAAAATGTCCAAATTATGCCCAAAGTGTCAATATTTTGTGTGGCCACCATTATTTTCCAGCATGGACTTAACCCTCTTGGGCATGGAGGTCAGCAGAGCTTCACAGGTTGCCACTGAAGTCCTCTTCCACTCCTCCATGACAACATCACGGAGCTGGTGGATGTTAGAGACCTTGTGCTCCTCCACCTTCCGTTTGAGGATGCCCCACAGATGCTCAATAGGGTTTAGGTCTGAAGACACGCTTGGCCAGTCCATCACCTTCACCCTCAGCTTCTTTAGCAAGGCAGTGGTCGTTTTGGAGGTGTGTTTGGGGTCGTTATCATGCTGAAATAATGCCCTGCTGCCCAGTCTCCGAAGGGAGGGATCATGCTCTGCTTCAGTATGTCACAGTACATGTTGGCGTTCATGGTTCCCTCAATGAAATGTAGCTCCCCTGTGCCAGCAGCATTCATGCAGCCCCAGACCATGACACTCCCATGTACACTCACTACTTTACATTGTAGCAAAGTATCATTTCTTCAGTGTTGTCACATGAAAAGTTATAATCAAATATTTACAAAAATGTGAGGGGTGTACTCACTTTTGTGAGATACTGTATGTGTATGCTATGTAGCCTTCTGCACACTGTCCTGAGGACAGAATAACATCAAAACAGTGCATTGAGGTTTTTTAAGGGCAGTATGCACCTGCATAACACTATCATGATATGAATTTAGTTTGATATATGATTGACATAATTGACAAAAATAGACTTTATGACAAATTATGTCTCTTGGCATAAGACTTTATGAATGTTAATGTAGGTTTATATCAGATGTCCAGAAGGTGATATGTCGGTGTTATGCAGCTTTTTGCATATTGGCCTTAAAACCGAATAACTTAAATAACAAAGTAATTAAATAACTGTTTAAGGGCAATGAGCAAATGACTATACAGCACCAACAGTGCATAAGACCTTGGTTGACATAAGATTGACATAAGATTGGTATAAGCCTTTATAAATGTGTTTGAATTTTTATATCAAGATGTCATGAAGGTCATATGTAGATGCTATGTAGCTTTATGCACATTGTGTTAACTCAGTTTCAATACACAGACACTCTATAATTATATTGTATCTGCACTGTCATTATGAACAGTATGACCTGATCTATCGCCTGACCTAACATGCCACATGACCTACATGTACGTGACATCAGCACGGTTCCTCGTTGGACTCTAGTAGCAGGAGTGCCAGCGTGTGGGGTGATTTAGGGACGTGGCTACAGTCTGACTCATTCCAGTGAGAGCTGACCCTCTGAGCACGGTGTTAATCCCACCCCACTGACACCAAGCTGGCAGCTGATGAGGATAAACTTCCAAGACCGGAGGAATTACATCGATCTGCGTGCTGCTTCGAAACTCGTTCATTTACTATTAAAGTAACACTCTGGCTGAAATTTAATTTTTAAACCATTTGTTATAACCAACCTTTATAAGCATGCCTACTCAATGCCCCAATCATGTCTAGATCACTGGCTAATCTACATCTTAATGATTTATCTTAGAGGTGGAAGCAAATAGTGCTTTTAAAGATGTATGCATTCCTATGAAGCCTGTATTTATAATGTTTTATAAAGCATACATAATATAATAATACCTGGAATAAGTGTTTATAAATGATTAATAAGTACTTCTGATTACATGGAAAACACTTTATAAAGCTTTACCATGACTATGACTTTATAATGTCAGGCTACATAAAGCATTATGTATCTGTTCATAAGAAAAACATAAGGTTCTCCATAAGGTTCCATGTTCTCCTTGGAAGATAAGACCCAGTGTGTATAACAAACTACAACAACTTGCTAATAAATCCTATTAATCCTATATTCATAATGCATAAATATCTCTCATTATTTTTTTTATATAAAAAATGTATATGAGAGAGAGCATATGTAATAAGTTCATAAGAATACCTTATAACGCCCAGAATAAATCTGTCTAAATGCTCAGAAGAAGTTATGACTGCATACATAGTTTATAAAGTTTAACCATTTGACTTATGTCAAATTACGCAACACATTATATCTGTTCATAAGAAAAACTTTTTATAGAGGTGTTCTGTAAGTTACGCCCATATAAAATCAAATTAATCAATCAACACATCCTATGTACACTGTATTCATAATGTATTATAGAGCATGAATAATGCATTATAATGCCTGGAATGAGTTTTTATAAATGCTCAGAGGAGGTTACGGTTACATGCAGACACTTATAAATGCTTCAGTGTATGACTTACAATGAAAGCATTTCAACTGTTCATAAGAAAAATGCACACACCCTGGATATAACATGCTATAAAACAGGGTCTGCATCATAACCTTCAGTAAAGATACTTCACCAGAATCTGCATTGTAGTAGCATATCATTGTGCATTCTTCTTAATTCATGTACATTTGTACTGTTCTTATGAATGGAATTTATAATGCATTATGTAACTTGACATTATGAAGTCGTATCTACACATGCTTTATAAAGTATTATGCAAACCTACTAATGAACATTAATACAAGCATATACAAAGCAGGATAAGGTTTTATGGCTGCATGCTATCGAACATGTTCGAAATGTATTTATAATGCATTATGAACGAAATATTCATCTTTTCATATGTTCCTCTGTGATAGCTAAACCAGAGGCACGGACTTTCTCCAGGAGTTCTTACACCCAGACCTGCTTTTATTAGAAAATAATCAACTCCAGTGTACCAACAGTAACTGCACTTCGTTATTGATTACTTTCCTATGTCATCAAGTGTTTTACTCATGACATTCTGCCCAGAATTATAACCAAAATTTAAAAATCATTTAATAATCTTAGATCTAAATAATGACATGTGATGGTGACAAACTCAGTTCACATAAGTCAAATCTACAAAAAACAGACTTAACTTTATACAAAAAAAAAAGGGGGGTGTAATTATCTGAACTTTAAAACAACCATATAATCCAGAACGACTTCTGACAGAAATGCATGAGAAGGACTGAAAGGAGATATAGTACAATATATTTAAAATTCCAAAGACCTACAAATCAGTCTGGCATTTTACCCATTTTCTCCCCTGTCTATAAAAAGGCGCAAAGTCTTACACGTCCAAAAAAATAGAATATCAGATTACGTTTATGGAAGAAGCTACGAAAGCGAGACTAAAGTACAAAAACAGTCACAGGTCAGGGGTCAGGTCCTTATTTGATGCAAAGGGAGACGGTGTATAATTACATACCGTTTACGAACCTTCGTCTATAAACTTTTACATGAATGGCTTCGAGAATGAAACACTTAAAAAAAAAAAAAAAGAAAAAGTCAACACTTGAACTTCATTTCATTTACAACATCTACATCATGTGGTCATGCTGATGCTGAGATTAAAACAATAAGTAGTAGAAGAAGAAGAGAACAGAGGGATAATTAGTTCCTGAAATGTGACTGGAAAAGAGAACTCTTCATAAAGACACAGTTTTGAGTTTAAAATTAAAAAGGCTTAAATCTTTAGGTACTGAAATGTTAGGAGACCAAACTATGGGTCACAGTTATGCATTTCCTTCCGAATCCCCCGAAAATTCTCTTTTCTTGATGCTGTTGTAGGATTAAGCCTTTTCCTCTATATATAAAGTCCTTACTTTAATACTGAGTCGTTTGTGGGTGATTTAATCAGCTCTCTGGATCTCTGGTTGAAGCTGGTTTGGTTTAGAAATGAATTGAAAGATGCTGTGTGTTTATTGTTGGATTTTTTTACAGAAGATATCATGCTCAGCGTATCTGAGGAATACTGAAAAATGAGTCCTACTCAGGTTGTGGTAAATGAACGTTTCTCTGCAGACGTTCAGGAATCCAAGAAAAAAAAACAAAGACCCAAAAAAAAAAAAAAACCCCAACCAACGACTCCACGTGTTTGTTTTCCTTTGTGTATCCTTCAAGTTCATCTCTGTTCCATAGATTCACTCGCTGAGGATGACAAAACCCTTCCAAACGGGGCAACGCTTCTTCATTACAGCATTCTGCAGGTGGAGAAAGTACAGAAACATGTGTAATAGGTGTTTCTTTGGCATATTTGGAAGGGATATCCAGTGTCAGAGCTTTGTAACAAGATAGAACACAGGACAATACTTTATACTATTTTTTTTGTCTAGGTCTGCGTTTGAATCCATTTTTCACAGAATACAGCAGTACCGTCATATGCTGAATTGCTGATGTACTTTTTATGTTATTATGAAGTAGCAATCTGGTAGATTGTTTGAAACCGTGAGGTGGTTATCCTGCATTACACTGTGAACATGCTGCCATCTTCTGGACATCACAGGAAAATATCCATTAGAGTGCAGCCACGGAATTTATAAATTCTTTGTAAACCACACCTTGAAGTTCGAGCCTTCTGTAATCTAATCGTACAGCAAAATGACAGTTTTAATCATGTACTCTATGAAATTCAATGCTAAACTAAATGCCTGGTTGGATTTGTGTCTTCATTTTGTCCTTTGTGCTCAACTGTACATTGAAGTCCATTCTATGGCTATGCTGATTACTGTCCAGAGACGTTTCAAGTCCGAGAAGGATCTTTATCCAATTATGCTCATTCTTTTTTCAGAAACCAAAACTAAATTCATTGGGGGGGGCGGGAGTGCAGTATGAAGTTAAGGGGAGCCGAGGTGAACGTACCTGGCTCCGAGGTGCCGTCGGGAGGACGACACTACAGGAGCACGCAGTTGGATTTCTTCTTTGTTTTCTTCTTCTCCACTGGTGTCTTCCTATTTATCTGTCTGACCAGGTCATAGAAGATCTGCGAGGAGAGGAAACACGGTAACAAACGCGTTCAAGAGGATTAAACAGATTAGATGTTGGGGAACACTTTGCTAAAGTGCAGCTTCCATAGGAATCCTTTAAACCTACATAAGCCCTAAACCGAGCTATATTTGAATATGCATCAACGGTCAGTCAATCAAGCTCAAGATGACGTATCCAAAAAGAATTTCCATTCTGTTCACGGGCTCCAGACGAACAACTGACAAAGTTTATTAAAATCTTTAACCATCAGTTATCAGATGAGATACAAACCACTTACATGATTTATGTATAGCTTGCATGTAGCTATTTCTGAAGAATTCTTATACACCATTAAATCAAGTCAAATTTATTAGTAAGGCACATTTAAAAACAAATGCTGACCAAAGTGCTGTACAAGCGCTCAAATAAAACCTGCTGTATTGCGAACATCAGCTACTTGCGACAACCGACTGCATGATGTTCTAATGTACTTATTACTGAAACATTACTAAAATATGGAGTGACTACAAAGTGAACGTGTGGGTTTAAAACACAAAACCGTTAATAACACACTCCCTATACATAGCCGTGAGTCGGACGGTCACGTCCTGTCTAGTGCATCCTTAAACTTTAGGATTTTAATGTTCTGGTATAAATTCCATTAGTAAACAGTTGTAAGGTCAATAGTTGTAAGCATTTAAAAAAAAAAAAAAAAAAAAAAAAAAAACACCCACACACCACATGGTAGGTTTATGTCTGATGTCATGAAGGGATTATCTAATCAAGTCATCACATCAGCCTTCAAACAACCGTGCTTACGTCGAGGACGTTGATCTTCGATTTTGCCGAGGACTCTAAAAAGGCACAGTGGTTCCACTGACGAGCCAGATTCTGTCCCTGCTCCTTCCCCACCACTCGCTCATCCTCCAGATCGCACTTATTACCAACCAGAATCATCGGCACCTAAAACAGAGAAGGATCATTATGGTCTTTTGATCTCCAGGGAACATCCATAGATATTTTCATTTGATTAAAAGGAGTCTGCAGTGTGTGGGTGTATATTTTTTATTTATTTTTTTATATACACACACACACACACACACAACACACACACACACACACACATACACTTCTGCCATTTGGATGCTCCACCATGTCTCAGCCTAGTTTACTATTTAGTCAAATCTAGAACGATAAAAACAATTTTGTTTATCAGTAACATAAGCTGTGTATTATTATCACTCTCAGCACACGCTTTCCAAGTGCTACATCACCGTCTAATATCAGAAGTGGCTGTACACTGAAGCCACGGAGATTAATCGGTGGCATCACTAACTGAACTCGTTACACTATCCACAATAAAGGAGTTTTAAAATAAATTTGACACAAACGCCAGTCTTTAGTCTGAATTCAAGAGGATTTATAAATATTATGAATAAATATGGTGAGGTTGGGTTGATAAAGATAAGGAGTCTTTACTGGTCACGTATACATTACAGCACAGTGAAATTGTTTTCTTCGCATACCCCAACATGTTGGGAAGTTGGGGTCAGAGTGCAGGGTCAGCCATGATACACAGCTGGGCCTTGCTCAAGGGCCCAACAGTGGCAGCTTGAAAGTCCTGGGGCTTGAACCCCTGACCTTCTGATCAGTAACGCAGCCTTAACCATCAAGCCCCTGGTTGTGAAGATAAAGCTGTTTGTTACACCTGTGAGCAAGTGCTAGAGAGTGGAAAGTGTAAGGAAACATTTCCAGCCCAGCCTATGCAGGATAAAATCTACTTCCTGTCTGTGTATTTGCATAGTGGCTTCGTGTGTGAGAATTCAGGACGTGCATAATGGAAACAATAATTGGAGGACTGCGCGGTGTAATAGGGATACTTGCTTTTGTAAGCGCAAGGCATTTATTTGACAAAAAAAGCCACACAAAAGGTGCTATTGCAGCTCTACGGACTCAAGCCGTTTCGTTCTGTCCTCTCAGCAGACTGAGTGAACAGAGTACCTCTCTTCTCCTCACTAAAAGGGTCCTCACCATATTTGGACTGGCTGCATGCGCGAGTATTTGAAATCCAAACAGTCAGGAAGCACAGTGCAGTTCCCCCGGGAAGCAAGCGGAGCCACATCAGCGAGTGTAAAATCCTGAGCTGCACAGGAATGTCCCGACTCGAACTGGGTTTCCATCCATAGTCGTACTTTCAGGCTTCTCGCTCTTTGCTCATAAATATTCCAAACCATTTCTATTTATTTTCCCCCCATTCTCCTTCTTAAAAGCATTTCAGCCCTTCGATCCTCAACGGTCAATATTTTTTAAAAGATCTGTAACGAGCTTAACAAGAACGTACGAAAGTACATGACGCATGAAACGTGCATGGTTTTTCACACTTTTACGCAACTGTGAAAAATTTTCAAATACATTTTTGTTTTAATATATATTCAGAACGTACACAAGTGTTTATGAATATTCAACAAGGCTACAATATTATACTGTAACAGAACATATCAGCAGTGATGCACCATTCACTCATATCGTATAAAAATAAATAAACAAACAAAAGGCAAATATTATACTCTGCACAAACAGATTTTCCAGATCTGCTCAAGAACATTTTGAATTGATGTCTGTTTTAATTAGTAAAAAGAAGGGGGTCAATTAAATTAAAATCAAACTCAAATACTTTTCACTAAACTGAACTTGAAACTGATTGGACGGGGAGATTTCTTCACTGCTAATTGGCCAATCTGCAAATTAGCGAGTCTGTGCTTGTTTATTGAGTCAGTTTTCCAAATTTAGCCATTATAACCTTTATTTATTGACATTTTATAATTTTTCATTTCCTTAATTTGATGAGTTCACTTATGGTGAACAAGAAAAATAAAATTTTTGTTAGCCCTGATGACATGGTGGCTGAATTCACACACTCGTACCTTAAAGTCAGTCTTGCCATGAAGAGGTTTTAACTACACACTAAAAAAAAATAGCCAGTTTGAAACAATTTCCACAAAATATACACACTCCCAGATGCAGGCCATGCAACAGTACATGATGACTAGCACTAGAAGCGAGGAAGGCCAATCATAACAAACTGCAGCATGGCTAACTGCTCTGGGGCTTTATCCTCCGCTCGCGCTACATTCCCGTCACACATGTCCAAAAAAGGGCATCCTTTAACCGATGCGGCTTGAGGAGTGAAGGCGACGGGGTTCGGCTCACTTGATCACTCGCTATACGTGCCACGTAGCGATTATTAAACGTACAGCGGTCTGATTAAAAGGACTTTTAGGCAGACACTATAGATCTGTTGACATAATCCTGGTACGTATCGAGTATTACGTATTGCGAAAACGCTCCATGACGAGCTCGCTTACATCTTCCGTATCCTTTACTCGTAGGATCTGTTCTCGTAGATCCTGCAGATCGTTAAACGTGGACTGCGCTGTGATGGAGTAGACGAGAGCGAAACCCTGGCCGTTCTTCATGTACAGGTCTCTCATCGCCGTGAACTGCTCCTGTTACAGGAAAAGAGAAAGCAGTGATGGGCGCATTTACGAATATTCAAATATTACATCAGACTATAAATCCGTTAGACTGTCACAAAACAAATAAAGGGAAACATTATACTCGTCGAAATCTTTCAGATTTTTTATTTTATTTATCCATAGTAATGTTTACTTTTCAGTGATATCTGGCTTAACTCTTAAGCCTTTATTTATTCAGAAGGCTGAATCCAAAATTTCTTCCTGTTCGCTCGCTACATAGTGCATAAAATAAAGGCACTGTAGAACATGCATAGCAAACAAACATTTCAAACGACTCGCTTTAGGCAACTGAAACTAGATCAGTAGGTGTTAAACATTTAATTGTGTTCTTTTGAGTGATCAAATCCGGACTCAGTCGTCCGCCAGGGCCTGGAGCCTATCCCAGTAAGACGGGGGACACCCATGACGGGGTGCCAACCCATCACAAGGTATGATCACACATTTTGGAAATGCCAGTCAGTCTACAACACATCTTTTGACTGGAGGAGGAAACCGGTGTACCCGGAGGAAACCCCTGAACCAAATTTGCCCCCGCGGCATGAAGCCACCATGAAAAGGGCTGGGCAATCTGATGACATACTATTGTCCTAAAATATTACATTAAAAAAAAAAGTTTATATACCAAACAAAGATGCTGAAATGTAGCTCTGTTACCAGAATCAAGCTATACCGTGGCTGATAAATGATCAGTTCACTTCCTATTAGTGTACGGTTAAGAGAGCTGCTATTTGGGATATTCACACATTTAGCTCATTTCCTGCACTAATGTTACCCCAGTTAACTTCAGCTCCATGTGGTTTAGAGTCATTACTCAGAGCCGACCACATCCGTTACAAACTAAACTGCTGTAATGCGTATTCGGCAAGTCAAGAAGCCAGAATGGAGCTCAGGACCACTTACTGTGCCGGCTGTGTCCAGAATCTCGAGCATACACTGCTGCCCATCCACTTCCACTTGCTGAACAGAGAAGAGAGGAGAATGTTAGAGGAAAAGGGGAAGGGGAAAAAAAAGCTGGGATAAAAGTCAGGCCTAACTAGACCAGAGAAGCACAATCTACCTTTCTGTAGGAGTCTTCTATTGTGGGATCATACTTCTCCACGAAGATACCCTGGACAAACTGTACTGTCTGTGACAAAAAAAATAAAATAATAATAATTACCAAGAACATAAATCACAACACAAACACAAATGATTTTTCAGTTCTGAATCCCAGGATGGGGAAAGGTCATTTTGATGGAATAAAGCGGTTGTGATGACGGGGGGGGAAATAATCAATGCAGAGGTGGTGTGATGAAGCGAACACAACGTTCCCGTTCTGATCTGTCAATAGCAGCATGTCTCAGTGTTTTATTCCTCTTATACCGCTGCAATTTGCCCACGATGACCATTTTATATTCATTAAAAGAACTTGCTACATGTCTAAAAGACATTCCTGCCATCGCTTACGTTATAGCAGCTGAAACCCTCTTTTCTCTCTTAACGTTAAACTGTCCAGCATGAAGACTTACAGCTTTATTTTTACAAAAGCACTGACTCTGGAGACTCCTTCAATAAATGCCAAATAAACAGACAAATATTACACCGTTATGAGGTTTTCGTTCCGTGGTAAATAGGTCGTTACTATAGAAACGATGACGTTTTTCCATTCGTCTCGTGGTTAATAGATCATTACTACAGAAAATGACAACGTTTTTCCATTAGTTTATTCGTCCCATGGTTAGTAGATCCGTTACTATAGAAACAATGACGTGTTTAAACAAGCACATTAATGACAAACCTGGAACATCCTTCAGAGCGGACACTATCAGAATTCCGACCAATCATTGAGAATTTGTTCGTAAAGGAAAACACCGTAATCGTTGACAAATTGTTGCGATGCAAGAGGAATAATTCGCTTCACGACTGTGTCACCTCAGTGATCAGCGTCATGGTCTGAACAGTAACTCTGCTTCACGTCGCCCGGTCATTGATTATTTTCCTAGAACAGCACAGTGTGATGCGTTTTATCCTTCCCGCGGTGTACTCACCAGTGCGGACTTGCCCACGCCTCCGGAGCCCAACACCACAAGCTTGTATTCACGCATGGCAGGATCACGTCACCAATCAGCTCAGCGGTCTACAAGAGACGAGAGACAGAGAAGACTGAGATCGGGAAACGTGTGTGTGTGTGTGTGTGTGTGTGTGAGAGAGATCGCAGTGGGATCGTCCTGGAGCAGAGCCCAGGGGTGGGGAAGAGTGTGAGCATGACCTCTCAAACACGAAGCAGCTGTGGGTTTTGGAGAGAGACGTGTGGAGCGGTCCTGTCTCTATGACATCACCTCATTAACAGCTCATAACGGCTAGTAACCCGCAGAGTGGAACACCGACGCCCAGGTACAACCGGTGGCGCTGAAGTGAGCGAGGACTTCATCTTTAAGCGCTCTCGGAATCGACAACAAACCGAGGATAAGGCGAATGTGGGGATAAAAACGAAGAGGGAGCAAAAGGACACGGATGCGTGCTACGTTTATTTATTCTTGCATTCACAATGAAGTTATGAAACACAGTGTATATTGTTCAAAAAACGGTTATGGCATTAAACCATACAAGAAATATTACACATGCAAAAAAACAAAAACAACAAAAAACCTCTCCTATTTCTCATTTGCTTAATTATTGTGTAGCTAATACCGTTAGGCATTGATTCAAGTCCCCATGACATAAAAACAGAAGTTTTGTGAGTTTAATATCTTAGCCTTAAGGTTATCTATAAGTTATTGTGCACCAAAACATTTAGAAGTAAGGCGGGGCGATACGAAAAAAATATCAGATGTCGATTCTTGAGGACGTTTCTGCGATACACGACGTGTATCGAGTAATCGTTTATCGCGATACTGATATCACCCAGCCCTGTTTATACCGATCGAGAATTTTGATGACATCATTCAGCACTCATCAGACCATGACTTTAGGAAAGGGGGAGGAAAAAAAAAAAAAAAACCTTGCCGAAGTTGACTACGTCAAGCGAGAGACATCAGATCAGCGAGCATGCTGTTCGGACACGTGTTCAAATAAAACGTTTTTATTCGGTTTTCCAACTGTAAGCTGGTTAAGGGGGAAACGGCATGAACTCATTCACTTTGCAGAAGGAAGGAGGTATTTGTGCCGGATATCAATTTTTATGATGATTCCTTCACCAATTTTGGGTTGTGCGGTGCTGGAACAGGTGAAGGAGGTTCGAGAAAAATCCTCCACGAGTGCGCTGTTATTGCTCGGGCTCACGTCCATGGTTCTAACTCTAAAGTATTTATAAAATCTAAAAAAGGTTGCGTGATTTAAAACGGGGTGGAGCCACAGAGCATGTCCCGCCCTGACTTGCTGTTTTAGTGGAAATTACGTCAAATGACACTGCGTGTTTCACGGGGACTTTATAGATTGCCGTTAGTGCCTCATACACATATAAAAACACACTTAAATGAAAAGAAAAAAAAGCAACAGGAAAGTGTAAAGAATTTTTACTTTTTTTTTTTTAAAAAAAAAAAAAAAAAATCAGCAGGATTTTCCCCAGGTGCTGCAATTTGAGACTCACCCAAAATTTATTTCTGCATAGCCTTCGATTCCATTCAACTCAGTGATGAAACAAAAAAGGTTTGAATGGGTCATTTTTTTTCCGATGAAATGTTATATTAATTTCCTATTCTGTCAGATGATGACTGTTGAACTTTTGTTCTCTACTACACAAAACTACAGTATTATCAGTTGGTAATTTCTTCACCCATGTGATATCCTCCAGATCCCGTTCCTTCATATTATAAGAAGCGCGTTGGTATTTTATCAGAAATCTCATAAATCGATTCCCGTCTCTGTAACCGATCCAGTACGTACAAGGCGAGGCATTATTTAAACCCGAAGCTGAATAGAAATCAGACCGATGTCCACACACACTCTCGCTCACGCCTGCTCAGCGAGTAAGGGTGAGAAATACTTTTTCCATGTAAGGCTGGAGACCAGGGAGAGGTCGGCTGTTTTGAGGCTCTGTGAACACGGAGGATGAGAACTCCCTGTAGGGAGAGCGAGATCACAGAACGGAGCAGACACTACACTCGTAACCGTTCGTTGGTCTTGCCTAGATTTTGCACAGTTGAGTTCGTTATCTGATCAGAGATGTTCTGAAAAAAAGGAGTGTCCAATAACATCTATTATTGTTATATTTGCTCGCCCAAAAAGAGCATAACTCGATGAGAAGGTCAGAGGTCAGCAGAAAGAGTGTGTGTTGGAGTAGTGCCTGCTCCGACATCCAAATCAAACAGCTTTTTGTTTTAAACTAATCTTGAGTTTCAGCCTGCGAACGTGCCCCCCCGTCCCCCCAAAAAAACAAGACGCTTGGCTACAAATTCTGAAGGACTTTCCAAACACAATAGTCATCCCCAACGATCGTGCTCAGCCCACAAACCTCAACAACGCTCCGGCGCATGAGGGGAAAACGTTGGTTTAGCAAAGGCTGTAGAGAGACCGCCTGAGGATCGCCTTGAAGTGGCCTTGTCTTTATACGTTTTATATACGAGTCTCCAGCCGGATTTACTGTACAATTTTTGCAAAAAAGTTTAAAAATATGTTTTTTTAAAAATCAGATCGCACGTTGTAAACGTGATCGTGACTTCACTGCCATTCTGACCAAAGGCCGCTGAGGAGTTCTGGCAATGTAAAAAATTTAGATAATGTGTCCTTCAAACACACCAGTTTGATCTTTGGCTTGATTGGGGGCGGGGCTTATTATTGCAGGTTCGCTTTTACACAGAAGAATTCCTTCAGATCGGTGGCTTGGCTGCGCACTTCCGTATGTCGCAGACATTTGCAAAACGGAAGATGCCAGATTCACCCGTTTTATGGTTTTTAAGTGGCGAAGATCGGCACAACATCGTATACCTGCAGAAACTGCGAATGTGGAGCCTACCTCAGTTTTTTTTTTTTTTACAGCTGGGGTTTTTTTTTTAGATCAGTAACCAGTAACTCTTTTCCCAGAATCACAAAAGCAGAAGCAGGCAGTAACGTGACAAACTGGAGTGATCAGATTACTCGGCATGCAGCTCAGAGACCGGTTCGGTTCGGTTAAGTTGAAGCGAACCCCAGAGCACTGTTTTCAAAAGGACCAGCTATTGGATTGCTGGACCACTTTTGAGTTCAAAGACAGTTTTCACACTTCACAGATTGTACCAAACTCTCAGCCCAAGTCTGGGGAAAAAGCGAGGGTGAAAATGACCCAACATCCACCTGTCGGAGGAGGTCACAGACAGGAACCAGTACTTAGCATGGGGGCAAAACATAAACAAAAACATACTAACAGATGGAAAATCTCTCTTGATTATCTCCAGCGTACTTTGAGAAACGTTTTCGTTCGTGTGAGCCCGGTTTCTGCAGGAGCCTTCCTGTTTTTCAGCTTTACAACTGATTTAGCATTTCCTCTGGTGAAGTCTTCTCTTGACTTGGACACAGATACGCCTACCTCCAGAAGGGTATTCTTGATCTGGCCAACTGTTGTGAACCAGTTTTTCTTCACCAGAGCAAGTATTCTTCCGTCATCTAACCGCAGGTGTTTCCGGTGGTCTTCTCAGTAGTGGTTCCATGAGCTCACCGGTGCATTCTTTCTTTTAAAGAACATTCCAAATAGTTCATTTGGGGAGATCTAAATTTTTTTGTGCCCTCGCTGATGGGGTCGTTTGGATTTTTAAGCCCGATGGTGGCTTGCCTCACAGGCAGTGACAACTCTCTGGACTTCATATTGAGAGTGAACAACAAAGAAATTCCAAACGCAAAATGCCACAATTGAAATCAACTCTGGATCTGAATAATGAATGGATAACATGCCTTCCCATGGGACAGCTGAGCAGCCCACTCTGTCCAATTGCAGTACTTCTAGGCCCTTAAAAATTACTGTAGTGCTGTAATTCCTACACCATTCACCTAATTCGGAGATGTATTCCCACAAATTCATTTCATTATTCTGTTTCAACTCCAATATACTGCGGTAGAGGACACAAAATAAAAACGCCATAACTGTCCAAATATTTATAGAACTGCTTCCGTAAATCATAAAGACTGTCCTGTGCTCATCCCAGAAGACAGTGGGTTCTCTTTCTGTTATAGGCCACCTGACAAGGAACCATCTCCAAAAAGCTGGATTCTCAAACCCAACCTGACCATCTGAGAACGTTCTGTTAAGAAAACGTTCCTGGAAAAGCAAACGCTGGAAACATTCTGTAGAACCGATGACTGTTAGTCTGGTTCTTCTCGAGCTTTCTTCCAGGCGTCCTTTCAGGGAGGTTTCCCCAAAAGTAAATCAAACGTTCTTGTAAGTGTATCGTTTATTCTCGCTACACTGTCTCTGTTGAAACATCTGAAGAAGTGCAAGGTTAAAAAAGGTCAGAAAGCTGATCGCTTAGTAATCTCAGGAAGAAAACTACCTCCCATCCTACACTGAATGAAACGTTAGCAAACTATTTACTGTCATCTTGCCTACGTGCGTTAGAAAGATAAGTCTACGCTGTTTTTTCCCTTCCCCATGACAGAAAACGCATGCAGATTTAACAGGGTGATAAAGATGAATGAGTCAATTAGAGAAAGAACCAAACGAGCGATTCGTCAGTCCTCAGAGAACCCTGAGGTCTACAAATCTAGAAATGTGGTTGCGTTTCCGTTTTTTCTTCTTTTCTTTTTCAGTTGGAGTGACAGAAGGAGTATTTCATCACCCTACATGGCTGCCTGCACGTGGGTCTCATGCGGTGTGCATGGCCACGTATTAAAAAAGTAATAGCTCTTCTGTTATTAATAATCTCATTATTCTGATGAAGAGACTATAGTACTATATCTGTATCCATCAGATAGTGTGAAATAACTCCGGGTGCAGAACTACCCGTTCCCATGGAGATCAGTAAATGCTGTTCGCAAACATTCGCTCATTCCGGGTAGCTCATATGCACGCCAATGCGAGAGACGGTCGGTTCATTTAAACACTAGCAGGTCAAGGGTGCCAATACTATCGTCACCTAAGAGATGAAAGCTTATAAACGCTGATTTAAAAAAATAATTTTAAAATTCCTGGAGATGTTTATAGAACATTTATGAAAGAGAAGTGCTACGCTGATGATGGGGTGAATGTTTCTAGCTGATGTAACGGAAGTGAGAACAGGAACGTTCCAGAACATGTAACCAGAAACGGATAAAAAGTACGATGTGTCGCTGTTTAATGAAGACTCATTTAAAAAAATATATCGGAATGCTAGAGGTCGGAGGTATAAGTGGAATAATACGCTTGTTGGTACAGGAAGATAATCGACTTAAGGTAAGGGTCACTCTGCTGTCAGTCTATGTCGAACCGTGACCCGCGACCTAGAGCCGCTGCTCGCACCCCGACCGCGAGCCGCCGCTCACACCCTGACGTAAGCCGTCAATCAAACCGTGCCAGGATGAAAGTCAAAGGAAATTCATCTTTTCTAAAACATCAACAGGTGACTGAAGAGCTTAAAATACACGTCACAGAGAAAGAACACTCGCAGAAAGTTATCCGTCTCGTGCTAGTGATTAAAGTGTCTGACAGCAGAGAATCAACTTCCGGTTTATTCAATTAACTCAGTCAATTAACCTATTCCTGAGCCAAATGTCCAGTGAATCATGTTCAACCTTTTACTGACTTAACTAGCGTAGCAGCACAGCTAAGACTAAAAGCTAAGAGCTACTAACTAGCACCGCTAACTGCAGTCGAGTTTGTCCTATCTAATTATACAGATAAATAATATTCATTTCCAATTAAATCCTCGGAATAAACGCTAGCTAATGTGAGCGAGTTCCTTACAGAGTGAGAGTGAGTGAGTGAGCTAGCTTTACCTACCCTGGTATCCAGCCCAGAATTCTCCTCGTCTCAGACTACACCCTATAAAATACTCCTTCACTAGAAAGAAGTGGCTCATTCCATAGGAAATAGACTTAAAACAAACAAAAAAGTTTCAAATTAAATATATATACAAAGCAGCTCCGCTCTCCGAAAGCCGTCTGTCACACTCAGCGGCTCTAACGGTCCTTTTAGCCGACATTAAAGCTCACCACTTCCGGTACTGCGGAATTCTGGGAGTCGGAGAGTAGCGTCTTAAATACAGCCATGTTCACTACATAGTGCTCTTACTTCCAGTGCACTAGAAATGAGCCACTGCGTTGTAGGGATTCTTTAGAGCAGCGGTCCCCAACCTTTTTTGCGCCACGGACCGGTTTAATATCAAACAATATTTTCACGGACCGGCCTTTAAGGTGTGGCGGATAAATACGACAAAATAAAATGATAGGACCGGCATAAAAACTGGGGTATTTTTAAAATGTAATAATAAAAGTGAATCCAATGTTAAATCGCAACTTTATTAGCAGCGTCCTCGTAACATCATCTCTCCCTCCTAACGCTCTCTGGTCTCCATGGTAAGGTTTCAACGTATCACGTGACCGAGACAAGCGTCTTTTCATGCGTCAAGAGTGAGTCGTAGAAAGATGTAACGGAGAGAATCCGGTCATTTTTCAGATCTAGGTAATAAATAAAACGGAAATAATGTAAGTTATTTATTCTTTCTGTGCGGCCCGGTACCAAATGACCCACGGACCGGTACCAGTCCGGGGGTTGGGGACCGCTGCTCTAGAGGTAAAGGAGCTGTTAATGATGTGGATAAACCCATCAGTGGGGTTCTGTTGGAGGAAAATAATCAGTGATGGAGAGATAAACCCCTCAGTGTGGTGCTATTAGAGGAAAATAATCAGTGATAGAGAGATAAACTGTTTCTTTCTTTTTTCACTCTCTCATTTCCTGTTTTTTTTCTTTCTTTTTTCACTCTGTCATGTCCTGTTTGTTTGATTGTTTCTTTTTTTACTCTCTCATTTTCTTTGTTTCTTTCCTTCTTTGATGCTCTCATTTCCTTTGTTTTTTTGTTTCTTGCTTTTTCTTTCTTTCATTTCTTTCTTTCTTTCTTTCTTTCTTTCTTTTCTCTTTCTTTCTTTCTTTCTTTCTTTCTTTCTTCCTTTTTTTCTTTTTTTCTTCCTTTTTTTCTCTCTTTTCTTTCTTTTTTTTTTTTTCTTTCTTTCTTTCTTTCTTTCTTCTTTTTTTTTTGTTTCTTGCTTTTTCTTTCTTTTTTTTTTATTTCTTTCTTTCTTTCTTTCTTTCTTTCTTTCTTTCTTTCTTTCCTTCCTTCCTTCCTTCCTGAGCAACAATGGTCATGCGTGTTGCATTAGTCAAGAATGTATTGTACTTTATATATATATATAGTGTGTGTGTACTTTAAAAAAAAATACTTTTATCAGCATTATTTTTGTTCATGACTTTTATTTTGAACATTTGAGAGCATGTTTGGAATGCTAGGTTTCAGGCCACGTCGTAAAACGGTACACTAGCGTACTAAGAAGTGCGCTAAGACAGTACGTCACCGCAGCTGGAGTGGCCTGGATGCGCACTAATTCTCCATACTAACTAGTAGGCTAGTACGAAGTTTGCGCTTCTTGGTCAAAACAAGTGTGTGGAAGATGGCGACGGACGGAGGCAATGACAGTGACAGCGTCGCACACAGCATGGATAAAAGCATAACCCTTCCTCCAGATGAAATCTTTCGGAATTTGGAAAATGCCAAGAGGTTCGCAATAGATATAGGTATTCAACTGGCTTTTTATGTGTACTTTTTCTGTAAAATGGCCACTTGCTAGCTGCTAAGAGACGAGGTGAAGGTTAGCTAACCTTACAGAACTTGACAGTTCGAGTTAAAGCTTCTGTCTCCTCCTGAAACAATGATTAATATAATGCAAAGTTATAGCCAGTTCATATAGTTGAATTAAATAATAATAATAACAATAATAATAGTAAAAGCTATTATCTATTTTGTTGTATAATTGTTATTGAGTATTTGGTTAGTAAAGCGAGTCCTTTAACGTTAGCTAGCTCTCAGGAATGATAAAAAAAAAGAACACTTCACCCTGAAGCTTATTCAATGTGTTTTTCATTTAAAATATATATATATATATATATTTTTAGGGACTCTGGTGCTAATTTGGTGGTTGGTGGTGTATTTTTGCTGTTCTAGTGAGAAGTTAGTGGTTGTGTCCCATGCTGACGTCACAAGGTGACACTGTTAGCACGTTTCCAATGGACAATATTGAAACTGTCTTATGAGCACGAGCTTCTTCATCATCATATTAATGAGACATCCCAAAGATGTCTCATCCCGTGCTCAAAATAATGAGATTCTAGGTCAAAATAACAATTTACTAGTTCAAAATAACGAGACACTAGTTCAGAATAATGACTTGTTAGGTCAAAAGAATGAGATACTAAGTCAAAATAACGAGACACTGTGTCAAAATAATGGTTTACTAAGTCAAAAATAGCGAGATACTATGTCAAAATAATGATCTACTAAGTTAAAACAGTGAAATAGTAGGTCAAAAGAAAGAGATATGGACAAAATATAACATTCTGACGGCGGTGCTGTTAAAATGGTTAAAGGTGAGTTAGGTAAGTTTCTTTTTTCAGGATTAGGTCGGTTCGGTTTGATATTTGAATGATTCCTGCCTCATGTCTTCATGAAGCTCTGTCCCAGAGTCTAAGGTTTGTGCTGCGTCCCAGTGTGCCTACTTATACTCCACGCTAAAAGTATGAACTCGCATGCTAAAAGAATGTGCATTTCAGCTTTTCTTCATTCGTTATCCCAAGTAGAATTTATACTACATTATTTATTCTACCGTTCCCTTGATTTAGCTTCCACATTTCGTTTACAACTTCATAAATAAAACGTGTCCTAGCTAATTGCTGAGAGAAGCACTCGGTCTCTTCATCGGACCCTACGAGTTAAACATGGAACATTTTTTTTTTTTTTTTTTTTTTTAATTTAAAACATCATCCAACCATTAATCATCCTCCAATGCGTAAGGAGTTGTGAGCAATACTAGCTGAAAAAGTGTCCACGGATTCCCACTCCAAAAATATGTGATGTGTATATGAATGTCGTAGTGACGGTATTTTTCCTTTAATAGGTGGCTCATTGACAAAACTGGCGTATTACTCCACTGTCCAACACAAAGTGGCTAAAGTGAGATCATTCGATCATACGGCCAAGACAAGCTTTCAGGTAGGATCTCTGTGTGTGTATATATGTATGTATATGTGTGTGTATATATGTGTATTTTTTTATATTGTTATTATGTCTGCTATCTATTATTATGTCTGAAGGATAAAATCAGCGTTGTTTCATTTTGCTGTTGTAGAACGAAACAGACGGAGACTCGCTGTACGAGATCTCGGTCCAGGAAGAGATCACAGCTCGGCTCCACTTCATCAAGTTTGAGAACCGGTACATCGAAACCTGCCTGGATTTCATCAAAGACCACCTGGTGAACACGGAAACCAAAGTTATCAAGGCTACAGGAGGAGGAGCTTACAAGTTCAAAGACCTGATTGAGAAGAAGTTAAAACTCAAGTGAGCAGGATTTGAAAACAAGCGCACAAAAAAGGAAGTTGTTCTACAGTATGTATTTATGTAGGTGTTTGTTTGTGTCTCTCTTCACAGAGTGGACAAAGAGGATGAGATGTCTTGTCTTATCAAGGGTTGTAATTTTGTCCTGAAAAATATCCCTCATGAGGCTTTTGTTTACGCGAAGCACGCCGACCCAGAGTTTCGCTTCCAGAACACGCACCCGGACATCTTCCCTTATCTTCTGGTTAACATCGGCTCTGGAGTTTCCATCGTCAAGGTAATGGCTGTGTCCTAGTTATTAACCTAGTGTTAACGTCTGTCTCGCGTGAACTGACTACATCTGTGTAAACCTCAAAGTAATTTTCGAGGTGTTCAGGGATAAACATGAACATTTGTAGCACCATTTAGTATAGACTCACCAAATAATCCTTACTTAGAAAATAACGATTCAAATAAAAGTAAAGGCCATTATCCAAAACACTGGGCCTTATTCGTCAAACTTGTTTGTAAAGTTGTTTATAAATGTTTGCATAAGCCAAATCAAAAAATTAAAGAAAATAATAATTATGCCGGATTTAGAAAAGTTTTTGATAGGCTCATTTTCTTCGTATCAGCTCGTGTATGTTTGGTAATCACCCATAAAGTGCGAATCACGCTTCCTGATGCAGCTCATTTGCATGTAGACAAAACTCTATAACAGGTCAAGTGCAGGAAACGAACTGTCAGGGTAAAGTCTGAAAAACAGTAGCTAAGTTATTTTGAATCACTTCTATACCACGAGAAATACGGAATAATATGTAAAATGAATAATAGTTATTATATTATTAATAATAATTAAATATAGCTGCAAGCAGCAATGAAGGGTCCAAGCAAAAAAAAAAGAGACTAAAGCTTCTGATTTTTAGTCAAACTGTTCAGAATTTCTAAGCAAAATTAGCCATATCTTGTGACCACTACGTGGCGATGTGCAAAAATTGTGCAGGTACGCTCATGCTTGTGATGACCGATACCAAGTTTAGTCTCAATAGGCTAAATCATTGAGATGCTCGCTGTAGAATTTCGTGAAAATCCGAGCGATGCCCTAGGACAAACTCAAAAAAGTAGCTTCTATGGAAAATTCAAAATGGCGGAAAGTCTAGTCGGGCAGAAATTGAATCAAACCATGGTATGCAGTCGAACCGAGGAACTCAGAGGGCCAAGGGATCAGAGGGAAATGTATTTTGTTTCTAGCCCTTATGGTTGAAACTTTATTAGCATGAACATGAGTGCAAATTTGGACAGTTGGTGGCACTAGAGAGTTTGTGTTAGAGACTCCAAATTTGCTGTATTAACAGTTCAGACTGTCCTCTATCTGTGTGCCAAATTTAATAACTTTTTCCTTCCCAAATTGATGGGATTTTCACAAACACAGAAATTTGATGTGTAAACACTCGTATGGATTTACTAATAAATCCGTTCATATCCTGAAGGTGGAATCGGAGGACAAATTTGAGCGCATCGGCGGGAGCTCAATCGGTGGTGGGACGTTCTGGGGTCTTGGAGCTTTGCTTACGAAAACCAAGGTCAGTTCGTGTTTGCTAGCACGAGTCGCCCCAAGAACTGTTTTCACATAGATTTACCGTTCGGTCTTTCTATCATAACAGAGATTTGATGAGCTTTTGCAGTTGGCCTCTAAGGGACAGCACACCAGCGTGGACATGTTGGTTAAGGACATCTACGGAGGAGCATCCGTCTCTCTGGGACTGCCTGGATACCTCATAGCGAGCAGCTTCGGGAAATCTGCCACCACTGATAAAGGTGATGTGTACGAACCAACACCCCAGGGGTTTAGTGTAATAATGATCACACAAACAGAGCCAGTGACCTTTCACCCAGTTGTGAAGCCACGTTCCCTTTGCTGTTCCAGTTAGGAAATGAAGGAAAAGGTCTTTGTTTCATACAGTCTAGGTCATAAGTTTACATACGCCTTGCAGAATCTGCAAAATCATTTAAAATAATAATAATAATATTAGGTCTTAAGAACCGCATTTTGTTGTTTATTTAGTTCTGGCCTTAATAAGCTATTTCACATAATCAGTGTTTACATGCAGTATAGTCCATAAGACACGATCATAACTGAATTTACACAAATGAACCGGTTCAAACGTTTACGCACTGCCCAATTCTTAATACTGTGTGTCGTTACCTGGATGATCCACGAGTCCCTTGTCAGTGTCATCATTGTCAGTTCTTTATCATCGACCACAAACCCTGAGAGAAAAAGAACGATGAGTTCCCTTCATCATTGCCGTTACGCTTTATATGAAGTTGTTGAACGAGATCTACTGTATATGTGTATGTTCCTGCAGCGTGTACCAATCTGTAATGGATAATAAATATAATGACTACCAGTCGAAAGTTTGTGGACACTCGACTGAAATGTTTCTCGTGATCTTGAAAAGCTTTTGATCTGAAGGTGTATGATTTAAGGTTTGAAATCGGTGTCGTAGACAAAAATACAATTGTGCCGACATATTAGTTTCTTTCATTAGAAAACCAACATTTTATTTACAGAAAAAGTTTATTTAAACGGACGACTCGGAGTGAAATATTCCAAAAAACAGGCGATAAGTGTCCAGCGTAGGTGTGAACTTCATTAATACTGTTTAAAAAGCATCTCCGGGAAATTCCTCAAGAAATCGGGTGAGAAAACACCAAGAATACATTTCTGGAAATTCTAGGCGAAAAGCGTGTTTACTTTGAAGATGCTAAAATACTAAATACTTTGATTTATTTTGGATTTTTTTTTATCACAACATAATGCCCATAGTTCCATTTGTGTTACTCTAGAGTTTTGATGACTTTATTATCATTATTATTCTTAAAATGTGTAACACATGTTTTGTGTGTTCGACACACAAAAAATGTGTGTCTCAACTTTTGACCTGTAGTGTATATTTGGTCGTGTTTTCAGAGTTCTCCAAAGAAGACATGGCTAAGAGCCTGCTGCACATGATCAGTAATGATATCGGTCAGCTGGCCTGCCTCTACGCCCGACTGCACAACCTCACCCGAGTTTACTTCGGAGGATTCTTCATCCGAGGACACCCGGTGACCATGCACACCATCACCTACAGCATCAATTTCTTCTCCAAGGTACCTGTCTGACCATCTCCGTTCATTTCAACCTACATACACACACGTACATGCTCGTCTGAGACTTACTGTGAAGTGCACAAGTTTGCATACCCGCGAGACAAAATGGAGTAGTTTCAGTTATAACGAGATAATTGCCACAGGTAGGAACATGGTTAATAAGTAATGAATAAAGCACAAGGGGGCATGCAGTTGTAGTTATCAACGATTTATCAACAATGGGGTAGTGTGAGGTTTCCGATAACAGCACGTCCCGGACTGTTTTATTCCTCTTCCACTGCAACCTTTTGCCAATGATTACAATTTATGCTCATTAATGAATGACATGCTGTAATGTTTATTCATTTATAGTTACATCGAATATGGAAATTCTTTCGGCAAGCCTCTTCTCTCTCTCTCTCTCTCTCTCTCTCTCTCTCTCTCTCTCTCTCTCTCTCTCTCTCTCTCTCTCTCTCTCTCTGTTTCTGTCTCTCTGTGTCACCTTACAGAAAACTTCACCAGATCAATGATTGTGTTTTACTTTGTTACATAACACTTTTTTTCCCCCAAAAAGTCCTCTTGAATAAGCTGTTGCTGTAAAAATGATAATGTATACAAGCAAGCGTATTAATATAAACGTGCAGTAACGTGTCAGCTGCTGTTATAAAAAAAAAAAAAACAAAAATTGTGGTTTTGGAATGCAAATTATTAACAAACAGGATTAGACTTTTTGGTGGTGGAGGCATCATCGTTGACACCCTTGGCCTCGATTTCGACCTTTTTTTTGCTTGTTTTTTTTGTTGAGTGAGTGCTGTTTTCCTGATTCTAATTACCTGTTAACATGATGTCTCACAGAATTGCAGTACCAACTGGTTTAAGTCATTAGACATGTTCAGCTGTCTATGGGAGAAAAGCAAGCCATTTTGAGAAACCTGAGAAAAGAGGGTGAATCAATCAGAGACATTGCACAAACATCGGGCATAGCCAATACAACCATTTGGAACGTCCTGAAAAAGAAAGAAACCACTGGTGTACTGAGCAATAGACACCGAATGGGTCGGCCGAGGAAAACAACAGCAGCTGATGACAGAAACATTGTGAGAGCTGTGAAGAAAAACCCAAAACTACAGTCAGTGACCTCACGAACCTCTACAGGACAGGGGTGAAGGTATCACAATCCACCAGTCAAAGAAGACTTTGAGAGTAGAAATATAGAGGCCATACCACAAGATGCAAACCACTCATCAGCAGTAAGGAGCAGAAAGTCAGATTGAAATTCGAAAAGAAACCGAAAGAGCCACAAAAGTTCTGGAACCAAGATTAACCTCTACCACAGTGATGGAAAGGCCAAAGTGTGGAGAAAGAAAGGATCTGCTCATGATCCAAAACATATGAGCTCATCTGTGAAACATGGTGGAGGTAGTGTCATGGCTTGGGCTTGCATGGCTGTTTCTGGAAAATTCTCACTAATCTTTATTGATGATGGAACTCATGATGGTAGCAGCAGAATTAATATCTTTTTCTAATATTTTGAAGATGCTGGATTTTTTTATTTCAATGAGCTGTAAGCTGTAATCAGCAAGATTAAAATAAACAAAAAAAGGCTTGAAATATTTCACTTTGTGTAATCGGTCTAGAATATATGAAAGTTCCACTTTTTTAAATGTAATTACGGGGTAAAAAAATGTACTTTTACACGATATTCAAATTTTTTGAGATTTACCTGTATGTTTTTCATCGCACTTAAAGCACAACCAAAAAAAGTGTTTATTATTAGGCTTAAATTATGTGCCAGAGAAACTTTAACATATCAGAACGAGCACATCAATCACATTAACTTATCGTTTATTTTACAGCCAGACACATTCATTCATTCATTCATTCATTCGTTCATTCCTTGCTAATGATCATTTTGTGCTCATTTAACATAACATTGGCTTATTCATTTTTTTCATTCAAACCTTTATTTAACCAGGATAAAAAAAACTCCTTGAGATTAAAAATCTCTTTTACAAGAGTGTCCTGGCAAGTGGCAGCAACACGGTTATAAATAAATACAGAGACTCAAATAAACACATAGACACACTTTCACTCATCAAATTTGGACAACAATGTCATCATAAAAAAACCAGGGTCTTAATCAATTTAAAAAAACAGTGTCATCAGACTGCCTTTCGGCAAGGTCCTTTAAAAATCCTTTAAAAGAATATAATGAGACCAACTCCTTCAACTGTAATTCCTTCTGAAGCTGATTCCATGCAGATGGTGCTGCAAAATGAAAAGCCTTTTCCAAAGTTAGTATGAGTTTTAGGGACAGACAATAAAAATTAATCTCTTGAACGTAAGTGATATGTCCCTACAAGCCTCGGGAGGATGTAAGTGTTCAAATAAGGAGGAAGAATTCCCAACACTGTCTTATAAATAAAAAGATGCCAGTGCATCCAACGCCAAATGGAAAGGGAGAACCATCCGACCCAAGAATACAGCAAACAGTGATGAGTGAGAGATTTTAAGTTTGTAATAAATCTCAATGCTTCATGAAACACTGTGTCCAAAGCAATAAGACACTGGGAGGTAATTATTATTAATAGCGTTAGTCACTTTGTGAATGTCACTGGTGGTGTGTTAACTGATGTCTGTTACAGGGAACGTAATGTACAGTAAAGCGTTTTCACATTTAAAGTGTTTTGTTTTAAATGTTATGTTCTTCATTATATTACAGAGTGAAGTTCAGGCTTTGTTTCTAAGACACGAAGGCTACCTGGGTACTATCGGGGCGTTCCTGAAGGGTGCAGAAGAGGACAGTAAGTTGTTCTGACACCTGGACTAACACTAAACTAGCTGGATTTGCGATCTGCATCACTCGGTACAGTTTATTGTCTCCGTTCAGATCCTAATCAGTACAGCTGGGAAGAAAACTACGCTGGCAGTTCCGGCCTCATGAGCGTGTCTCCGGATCTGAATCCTATGCAACGGGCACGGAGTGGCACAGTAAGTCATCCATCATACAACCTGTGGTGTGGGTTTTTTTTTTTTTCTTTTGAGTTCATTTTCCTTAGTTCTTTTAATTTGATTTGTTGCAATTCCCCCCTCCCCCACCCCTAACATCTTGATTTCTTTTTCCATTCGTCCGTACGTCTCTTCTCTTCTTGTCTTAATCTGTACTCCTCAGTTTCCTGTAAGTACAACTTCTTTAACGAGTGACGCATTTCTGGCTTTATGCTTTCTAAATTGTCTTTCTTCCTTCTCTGTCTCTTCGGGTGCAGACGGGTGTTTAGTTGTGTGTTTATGTACAAATTTTTACAGTTTCAAGATGACTGATTTGGATTTCTGCTGCATAGTAGTGCATAGTAGTGTGTTGTCTGTCACTGAAGTAAGCTGAAAAAATAGCTGACGTGCACTTGAAGTGGATGCCCACATTTTCATGAGAATGGCTGCTACAAGAATTGAGATATGAGCAGGGAGAATTTTGACAGCAGGAAAATGTAGCTCTGTATGAGCCATACCAAAACTTTAATCTAAGGAGAAGCATTTTGCTTGTTAAAGGAATACTCCAGCGTTTTATCATCCTATTCTCTATTAGATCTGTAGCCAATGTTTGATTGCTTACGATAGAAACGAATACATGAAGTTCATTCCAGATTGCAACAATGAAAAGTGTTTGGGATGAGACAGGAGTATTTCTTCAGCTCTAAGAGTGTTAAGAATTTTTTTTTTTTGTAAAATATTCTCATTTATCAGAAAGTCATGCTGTCAAAATGTCTCCCTTGTCAGCTGCGGTTTTATCGCCCAGACTGTGCTGATGCGCCCTCTAAAACGGTATCGGATCTAAGATTTGTGCTACGACGTTCCCCTCTCTCTCTCTCTCTCTCTCTCTCTCTCTCTTCGCTTTCTCTCTCTCTCCGTTTCTGCAGTTTGACATGTTGGAGATGGACCGCTTGGAGAGGCAGCTGGTGAACCTGCCGCTACTGCAGGACCCTTCGTCTTACATCCCCGACACCGTGGACCTCACCGAGGACGCTCTGGCTAGAGACTACTGGCTCTACTGTTTCGAGGAAGCGCTGGATGGGGTGAGGCTCCACACACATGACCTAACCCTACTCTGTTCAGATCTTCAGTTCAGCATGCCATCTAAAAGGTGTCTTTTAACGCAGGGATTCCAAAAAACGTTTTCGAGCAAGCAACCCCAAATGGAAGCGATCAGTTTTCTGCCACCCACACCTTGATCATTTAGGACTAACGTAGCATTTGAATATTTTACTACGTCAGTAACATGCGTAAGTGACCTAAAAGTTAAAGGAATATTCCTTGTACTGATTTTCCAGTCTAGTGGGACATGTCGTGTTTTTATAGGAAAGTCAACACTACTGTCGTCGTGATTGTTGTCATTGACCTCACATGCAAAAGTATTTATTAGAAAAATCTAGAAGACTGCTATACAAAACAGACATGAATGTGCGAGGTTTTTAAAGGAGTTTCAAACACTAATTGTAATGGGTAAACCAGTTAGTGTTAGTGCTCAAAAAATGGCTAGAGTAGTACATATGTATGTGAATGCTTGTTTGTTTAGTGCGGGTAGATAAACGGGAAATTTGTTGTTTTTGTTTTTTTCAGAACTACTCTAGTGCAACGTGTCAGGATAGTGTTAAAAATGGAAAAAAAAAAAGACTAATATAGGACATACGGTAACACTTCAAGATATTAGCACACACAGTCCTTGAATCCATCCATCCGATTTCTGTACCGCTTATCCTACACAGGGTCGCGGGGAGCCTATCCCAGATGACTCGGGGAACATGGCAGGGGACACCCTGGACGGGGTGGCGCACACTCCATCTTTCTAATATTCTTCCTAGTAGTCCGATGTTTCTAATATTCATTTCGAAAATATTCCGAAAAGCAGACGATAAGTGTCCAGCGTAGGTGGGAAGTCCTTTAATACTGTTTAAAAAGCATTTCTGGAAATTCTAGGCGAAAAGCGTGTCTGCTTTGAAGATGCTAAAATACTAAATTATTTAGATTTATTTTGGACTTTTATCCCAACATAGTTCCCATAGTTCCATTTGTGTTACTGCAGAGTTTTGATGAGTTTTTTTTTTTTTCTACATTTTATAATAATAGAGTGAGTGTCTAAACTTTTGACCGCTAGTGCACACTGTGTATTTTGCAGTCCATTAAATGAATACAACACACGTTTTGATGGGCAAAGGTTCTGTTTAGTAACTCTTATTTGCATATCTGCTCTCACATCTGACCACATGTTTTGTGTGACTGTTTCCATGAATAATGTCTTATAATAATAATAATAATAATCATCATCATCATCATCATATAAAATGTATTACTGTAATAAGTTTCTAGAAGTATGTAGGCCGCATCGTTAATTCGTTGTAGAGGCCTAAAGTGAAACCGAACGAATAAATGAGCTGATGTAGCAGCACTGTAAGGAACAGCGTTTGACTCTTAATAATGCTGCACATCTGATAATTAGTAGTACTGTATATACTGACCCGAATTAGTTTATGATTCCGCCTCCATTTTTTTTTTCACGCAGGTGGTGAAGCGAGCCGTGGCCAGTCAGACAGACCAGCCCGAGGCCACGGAGAGGGCAGAGAAGTTCCGCCAGAAGTACAGACACAAGCTGCAGACGCTACGCCAGCAGCCATTGTGAGAACACATCAAGCATTCGGTCTTCAGTACTATGTTTATATGTGTACACACTATATACACTGACTGTTTATCACCTGCTTTTCTCAGTAACATCGTTACTTAAATGTCGAATTCAGTTCCAGCTAAATAACTTCCTAAATAAAATTCTGAATTGATATTCCTCAAGCGCATACGGATCCCTCACTGTCCGGAGTCTGCTTGACACCAGGGAGCATTGTTTGAACGAATTCAACTTTCCTGACCCCTATTCTAAGGTTTGTATTAAAGTTTGAATAAATGCTCCTAGACCAAGTTGTGATATGTAAACGTAAAAGGCGATCTTAGGAGTGTTGGAAATAGTCCTTAAAAGAACCACTCTGGAACTTCATAAGAGCTGTCTTCGTGGAATCGCATGCTGGTAGCTTTTTGGTACACAGTAATCATAACAGAAGATTTCTGTATTAATTGTTTTACGCTTGTACGACGCTCTACAGATCAGGTTCACTCTCGGGCCATGTTCTTTCCGTGCCCACAGATCAAACAGAAGGAGAACGACATGGCGCTGAAGTACTACCAGAAGGTGGTGCAGTCTCTGGAGGAGCTCAGCTGGGAGCAGAGGCAGTTCGCCCTGGCCCGAGGCCTGCTGGCGGGCAACGTGTTCGACTGGGGAGCCAAAGCCGTGTCCGAGTGAGCGATATGTAAAAGTATACGAGTGAGAGCAGTGGTGTTTTTTTAAAAAACAAAACAAAACGGGAATCTTGTAAGGATGACAAGTGCAAGTTCTGATACGTCAACCTGTTCCACAGCATTCTGGAAACCGATCCGCAGTTTGGGTTCGAACAGGCAAAGCAGCAGCTGCAAGGTAAGAGAAGTTTTATACTACACTGTTCATGATTCTGGAAGACATTTACAAAGACAAAACATTATTGCTTTGTCCAAATACAGTGCAAAATCTCTAAGCCTGCATTGAAATGAGGAGTTTCTTAATTCTACAAAACGATTCAAACAATAGGCTCGGATCAATTGTAATGATACGGGTTGTTCGTTGTCCCCCAAAAAATCTTTTCTCTCAATTTTAGTCCCTATAAGTGTTTAATCCTCAATCACGTTTGGCATTAAATTCAGTTCCTAATTCCAAGAGGAAGCTTTAAAAAACAAACAAACCAAAAAATCAGATGTTAATACAGGAGGCGGTATTATTTAAACTTTGATAAATTAATAAAAAAATCATTCCGAACAGGACTAAATAAATATTTCAAGAACAAATTTTATACATACACTACCGGTCAAAAGTTTAGACACACTCATTCTTTTATTTTAATTTTTCCCACACATTTTAGAATAATAATAAAGTCATCAAAACTCTGAAGTAACACAACTGGAACTATGGGAATTATGTAAAAAAAAAAAAAATCCTAAATAATTTAATATTTTAGCATCTTCAAAGCTTTTTGGAATATTTAGCTCAGAGTCGTCCGTTTAAACAATTTTTTTTTGCTAAATGTTCGTTTTCTAATGGAAGAAATGAATATGTCGGCACGATTTCGAACGTTTAATCATACACCTTCAGAGCAAAAGGTTTTTTAGATCATGAGAAACGTTCCATGTGTCCACAAACATTTGACCAGTCGTGTATGTAAATGTTGTTTTTCATTTTCTTTTTTTCCTTTTTCACTTTACAGAGCGTCCTTGGCTTGTAGATGCCTATAACCAGTGGATTGAACGATTGAAGGTGAGAACCCCGGTTTAGCTCCGATGCTGCCGATCATCCAAGACATGTTCAGTGTCTGAGGTTTGCGTCCAGAGATTATGAGACTGACGCATCGTACAAACTGCTTTAAACATTTTTATCCCCTCATCCACAAGCACACATTTTACATATCAGAATAAAATCCAACTTTTAAGAAAGTCACATCAAGGGTTTTTTTTATTTTATTTTATCTCCTGAAAAATCGGTCATAAGCTTGGGGGGGTGGAGGGAGTGGGGGGTATTGGGTAAGCAAGAAAAGGAAATAATTGCTGGTGAGAACGAGTCTCGTTAGTTACGGCATGTTGACTAAACAATATCTCATTGCCTGTACTTCTAATATAACTGAAAATAGCAAATTGTCTGTTTGTGGGACTGATCTATGTGACATGATGTCGCTGCGTTTCATCTGCGTTATCGATAATAATAATAAATCTAATTTAGAGAACAAGCAAGGCTAATTAGTTCGCTGATATTAGCTACTTCGGGTAAGAACAGTGTCGTGTGAAGTTGTTAACGTTTGAGCGCAAGTCAAAGCGAACTAAACTGTTCCGCTGATTTTCTTCGTACTCGTGCGCGTATGGTACATTGATCAAGTATAAAGTGCAAATCCTGCAAATCCTGACCAAGCTCATTTGCATATAGTGACGCCCACAAATCTCCATAAAAGGTCAAGTGCACAGACAGCTGAGGGGATGAAATGAACAGTGAGGGTAATGGCTGATGGACGTTATTTTGCCTCATTGCTTTGCTAATAAAAATGTTTAATATATTATGATATTAATAATAATAATCAAAAGCAAGTGCTAAATCGTCCATTTGTTTTGATATAATTGAATAAAAATATTTTGCTTAATTTAATGGGATTGCATTTGCACAACCTTTCTCTCTCTCTTTTTTATATCCGTTCTTTAATGGCAGTAATGTCCAACGACTGGTTTTCACAGAACGTTCTGGATGGCGTTGTTAGTCCCTAGTGGACTAGCTCTTCTATAAGTCGCTCTTCATAAGGTTGTCTGCTAACACACACTAATACGCACTCAGGAGCACTAGTAAGATACAAACATTTATTTTATTTTTTTTCCAAATGTATGGGATTTTAACGACGTTTGTAAATGTTTATACAAACAATTTAAGAATAAATACGTTTGTATCCGGCTCAAGGCCCGTTGCGTGTTTCGCATGAGGTTTTTTTTTTTTTTTCATCCTTCAATGACCACCACAGTGCTGTACAAAACCATCTAGTATAAAAGCACACGAAATAACTCCATGATCCATTTCATTAAACATGCATTCATGTAGTAGTACTCACAACTAGCTTCATTTTATTATTATTATTACTATTATTATTTTTAAAAAAAATTAATATCTTTCAGTGCCGTGTCATTTAGGGGATCAGTGATTAAACACGACGTCATCTTTTTTTGTCCTTTCTTTCGCAGGGTCCTCCTCATAAATGTGCGTTGTTTTTCGTGGATAATAGTGGAGTGGATATCATTCTAGGCGTTTTCCCCTTTGTAAGAGAACTCCTCATTCGAGGCACAGAGGTGAGACTGTCCTTGAGAGAGAGGTCTATGCATGTGCACAAGTTGTATGTGTTCATATGTGGTTTCAAATGCAGATTTCCCAACTCTCAGGTTGTTCTCGCGAGTAACTCGAGTCCTGCTCTAAACGACGTGACTAACAGCGAGCTGCAGATCGTCACTGAGAGAATAGCTGCTATGGATCCTGTCATTCAGTATGCGCGCGCGCACACACAGAGTTTAAACGTGGACGTGTGTCAGTCATGTTTTTCTCTCATCGTTGCTGTGCTTTGTTTTTAGTGCCGGAGTAAAAGAGGACAGGCTGACGTTAGTTCAGAGTGGATCCAGTTCTCCCTGTCTGGACTTGAGGTAAGATACGCAAATGTATCATTTCTATTCTTAATCATTTCTCATTCGTAATGTCACTAATTCATTTCGAATTCTGCCTTATTATTGGTCTTATAATATTCGGAGAGTGTGTTTGGAATAGTATCATGTTTATTTGAAATCAATAAAACACTAAGCCGGTGCCTGTTCCTTATTAGTGTCTGTTTCATGTCTGATTTTATAAAATCATCATGGATGCACAGCTTTTTCCAGTGCAGGAATTCTGGAATATCCTACATTTCTGTCATGAGCATGTTTGTAGATGCTGATAGACTCACGATTATCAAATGTATATGTTTATACAACATTTGGCACGATTATTTGTCTACAAATATTCAGGCCTTTGAGATGTCCTGTACTGAAATAACATATAATAATATAATAGCAGAATAAGATTAACTACAAAACGGTCGGACTGACATCAGAGAAAATGTATCGGATCCTGTTACAAATAGAAAGACTGGATTTGGGAAGGGAGGGTGGTGTATGTATGTATGTATATATGTGTGTGTGTGTCTATCTATCTATCTATACATCTATACATCTATACATCTATACACACACTCTGGAACTGGAAATGTTTTACACATGAAAAGATTTCACTGTTTTTTCTTGTTAAAATGGATATTATATTTATGTTTTTATTTACTATGATTTTATTGATCTATTTTATTCATTACATTTACATTTATTCACTTGGCAGACGCTTTTATCCAAAGCGACTTACAAATAAGCAAAGCGATATATCAAGCAGGGAACAATACAAGTAGTGCTACTGTACAAGATCCATTAATTGAATACCAGAGGAAGCAAAGTGTACAGAGTAGAGGTGTAAGTGCGTTGTCTGTGGGGTTTTTTTTTTCTTTTTTCTTTTAAGGAGTTAGTTAGGTGTTCACGGAAAAGGTGGGTCTTTAGCTGTTTTTTGAAGATAGTGAGAGATACTGCAGTCCGGATTGAGATTGGAAGTGCATTCCACTACTGGGGGAACGGTATGCGTGAAGGTTCTGGAAAGGGACCTTACGCCACGCTGAGTGGGAACTACTAAACGTCGGTCGCTAGTCGATCGCAGATTGCGAGAAGGAACGTAGGCCTTCAGGAGAGAGTTGGGGTAGGAGGGTGCTGTTCCTGACAAGGCCTTGAACTTGATGCGGGCAGCTACAGGAAGCCAGTGGAGGGAGATGAAGAGGGGTGTGACAGGAGTAGTCTTGGGCTGGTTGAAGACAAGGTGCGCTGCAGCATTCTGAATCATTTGAAGGGGTTTGATGGAGCTGGCTGGGAGGCCTGAAAGCAGTGAGTTGCAGTAGTCCAGTTTAGAGATGACAAGAGCCTGGACTAGTATCTGTGTAGCCTGTTTGGTGAGGAATGGTCAGATTTTCTTGATGTGATGATATTCCCCATGTAAGTGATTTTTGTGTGAAATAGTTTAACTCTGAAATGTTTCCAATCAAAAATAATTTTTATATACTTCTTTTCCTTTTTTTTAACTGAAATGTTTTGTTCCTCCAGTCGATTGGATAAAGTCCTGGCCACGGTGGTGCGCGAGCGCGGCACGGACCTGGTGATCATCGAAGGGATGGGCCGCGCCATCCACACCAACTACTACGCCATGCTGAATTGTGAAAGCCTCAAGCTGGCCGTCATCAAGAACTCGTGGCTGGCCGAGCGGCTCGGCGGCAAGATCTTCAGCGTGGTCTTTAAGTACGAAGTTCCTTCCAAATCTCAGGGGCGACATTAAGAGACTGTTTCTCACACACTCATCTCAGCTGGGAGGATAGGATACGGCACGGTGAGCCGCCACACACCTCCAGGACGCGTCGTCACATCTGTGCCTCTGTGCCACTTCTTTACGATTGACGACATGTTGATTGTATACCCAATGGTGGAATCTGTTTCCTTTTTTTTTCTTCAGTCCCAGTTAATGTTAATAATAATAATAATAATAATAAGTGGGTCGCACTCATCGCATTCACACCTGCTCTGAAATCTAGTGCTTCTCAAACAACCGCAGTTATATCTGAAATGCAGGGTGATTTCTGGGAGCGATTTGTCGGAGATTGAATGTTCTCAAGCCATGTTAAGTCAAGACCACAGAATGAAATGGCTTTAGATACAACCCATGTGCTTGAGTCTTGGGTAACTGTGATGGTGTTAAGCAAACATCAATTTAAAGAAAAAAAACAAAACAATATAAAGTCAATTATTTTACTGAAACACAGATATCAAATATTACCAGACTTTGTCTTTCACAGTGAATCTACCATTTATAACATTTTTGATGGAGCTTCTGAGCAAGTCCTTCTCAACCAACGACAAACACCCCCCCTACTGTTCAGACATTTTGAAGTGAGGGCATTTAAGTGATGGAACATTACAGGGCTAATCGTGGTGTTTTTTTTTTTGTTGTTTTTGTTTTTTGTTTTTTGGTAGGCGACATTTAACGTGATGTTATACGTATGTGCCTTGAGTCAGTATGGTGAGCTGTTTTAAATGACAGTACACCATGATGTGGTGTGCGTGGGGGGTGGGGGTGGTATGATGCTGGTCAGAAAAGCACTATTTAATTAGACATTACGCTTAAAAGTAAAAAAAACCTGGAGTATTCCTTTAATTCATCCTTTTTCCTCACTGCCATTCATGGGTAGCTGCTGATGTATGTTGAGTTCTTGAACTGAATATAAACTATTTAAATGCGTTATTTCAACAGTTATGGTGCTGCGCTACCACTAGCCACCACGAGGTGTCAGTATTGTGCCATTTAAAATAACAGCTCAATACATCACTCAATACTGGGTAGCTAAAGCATTTCAACTGCAGTGCAAGCCACAGTGTTTTCATTTAATTTCTACACATCAGCTTATAGTGTTTCAAAGTTTTTATTATTGTTATTATTATTATTATTATTATTTTTGTTAATCTAAGTACATTTCAGGGTTTTTGAACAGAACGTGGCTTCTCTGTCGCAGCTGTTCAGGGTCGTGTGCAGCCATATTCACTGTCGTTTTCCTAAGAGACAACGACACACAATTTAACAAATAAATTCAGCCCAGAGGATTTCATTTTACACAGAATCACATCACATGATTGAAACGGGAGGGCTGCTGTGTAAACGCAGTCATCTCCGTCGTTTAAGGACAAGAGGATGGAATTTGAGCGTAAACCTATTAAATGAAATACGGAAACTGATTTATGATTTCATAACTGTCACTTGTTTTGCTGTAGCTTTTTTTAATTTTTATTTTCATTCCTAATCAGTGTTAGATTTATATATAACGATGTAAACCAAGTAGAAGCAGGGAGTATGTCGGTGATTGCAATAATGTTCAGAGTTATGAGATGTAGGTTACACAAAATGCATCTGTATGAATGTGTTGATTCAGTCAGAGTAGTTCGTCTACAAATCAAGTTCTTTCAGACCAAAGCTGTTCGTATCGTCCACTTTATTCCCCCCTTCATGTGTCCAAATTCGTCTTTTTAGATTCTGTAAGGTCATGGATATGTAAATACAATGTAAGTGTGTACATAAGTGTTGCATTCATTTTGGCATTTCCGAGATGCACTCGAGATGTATTTTAGCCAAAAGAAATATCCACATTCTCTTGACAATCACATGGAATTCAATGTTAAATATATTTTGCAATGTCTTCACACAATAACCTGTGTCCTGTTGTTTTTTTCTCGCCCTTGTACTTGTATGTTCATACACCAGAGAAAAATAATAAAAGCTCAGAACTATTTAATCAAGGTCAGGATTATTTTACTTTATGTAATAATAATAATAATTTGTTAGTCATTTTATTGAGCAGATAAGGGTCTTGATCAAGGACCTGGCAGCGGCACATTAACTCATGTATTCTAAGAGAAGTCGTCCAACGTCTTAACCCGATGAGCCCTGACATGTTCCTCCAGCTGATATGACAAAGAACTAATCTGCTCATGATCAAAAACATACGAGCTCATCTGTGAAACATGGTGGAGGTAGTGTCATGGCTTGGGCTTGCATGACTGCTTCTGGAACATTCTCACTCTTTAACCCAACTGAGCAGGATTTCACCTCCTGAAGAGGAGACTGAAAAGAGAAACCTCACCGAAACAAACAACAACTGAAAGTGGCTGCGGTTAAAGTCTGGAAAAGCATCACAAAAAATGAAAACAATTTGTTGATGTCACTGAGCCACATGATTGATGCAGATGTTGACAGGGTGCCAATCCAACGCAGGGCACAATTACATACACATACTCAAGCAAGGCACCCAAATATTAAGTGTTATTTACTTTAATTTACATCAAGACTGATCTTTTGCTAGCCCAAAAAATCGAGTGGTCTGAAACAAAATGTGCCATGTTTTATGTTATTTAACACATATGTAATCTGTCTAGATGTAAATACCGGGAACTAAAAGCTGGAATCCTAAATCCTCATCTTCATCTTTTGATCTGAAACCCAAATGCCTTCGATGTACAGCACAAACAAATGAACTTGCCTTGTTCCAATAGTTCTGGAGGAGTCTGTATGTATGTGATGTTTAAATACCAGACTTTCTCAGAACTTCTGTATAAAACTTGTTTGGAGTCAGGGCTACATATGAGCTCAGTTTGCAGTGTCACTAAATAAGCCCTAAATCATGCAATCACATCTGAGATTAGAGCATAACAACTGGTACCTAAATTGCAGAACCTACAGCACATACTTAGCTAGCTAAGCTAACTTTAGTGATGATAGTGATAGTTGTTCAATGATAGTGGTTGTTATGGTAAAATTCTGATTTTGGTAGTTTGACTGCTGTTACAAGTCACTGAGAAAATGACAAAGCAAATCAAGATACTGAAATCCCACAAATCTAACTAGCCGGCTAGCTAAAGGTTAGCTATCTTAGGATGTTTTGGGATGCTAGGATGACGTGGGGGTGTTTTGCATATTCATGCATATTCATAGATTCTGGCATAGGGTACATAGGGTACCCTATTCATAGGGTAAAGGTGTACAGGGCATTCGAAGTTGTACATATGTTTTTTTTTTATGGCTCGAAATGACATGTTCATGGATAATTGAACAGCTCAAGTTGTCGTTCATGCACATTTAAAACAATTTAAGTGATTAGATTTTTTTTATCTGCAATAACTTCAGGACGTAGTAACATATTCAAGCGCTCTATTATTTGAGCCTTAAGGAATATAGGACTTATTATATTATTATAATCAGCATTATAAATTTAACACTAAGAGGAAAGCCTTTGTAGAAGTTTGGTATAACTGCCGAGAATTTTTTTTTTTCCATTTCAATGTGTGTGTGTGTGTGTGTGTGTGAGAGAGAGAGAGAGAGAGAGAGAGAGAGAGAGAGAGAGTGAGAGAGCAGCCCAGGAGCTCAGCAGTTCAGAGACGAGCTCGGTGTGTGTGTGTTACTTTGTGTGTTGCTGAAAAAGCGGGGTTGCAGGCAGGGGGTCCGTCACAAACCCTCCTGATCTCCGGAGTTCTTGCAGAACCCCTGCTGCTCCCCTCCGCTCACTGCTTTCATTTCTTCGACAAAGTTTCTGGCAACTTAGTAAGATGTGATGATAAAATGGGGGTGAGTCTTATTGTACAATGAGAGGAGCCTACAGAGATAGAAAAGGGGTTGTTCAAGGGGTTCTTTATATAGATAACACTTTCTGATGTAGCGTTTGAAAACAACAACAAAAAACCCTTTTGTTCTAGATTGCGTGAGAGCTGTGAAAAAAACCTCAAAAACAATAATGAGACTTTATTTATCACATGTACATATAGTCGGTGACATCACCTACAACCTTCACAGGCAGAAGTGAAGGTATCACAATCCATCATTCAAAGACTGGAAATATAGCGGCCATACCACAAGATGTAAACCACTCATCAGCAGTAAGAATCAGAAATTCAGATTAGAATTTGAAAAAAGAAATACAGAGATGAGTTCTGGAATCAAGATTAACCTCTACCAAAGTGATATAAAGTTCTAAGTATGGAAAAAGACAGGATCTGCTCATGATCCAAAACATCCGAGCTCATCTGTGATGGTGGAGGTAGTGTCATGACTTGGGCTTGCATGACTGCTTCTGGAACATTCTCACGAATCTTTATTGATGATGGAACTCATGATGGTATCAGCAGAATGAATTCAAGAATGAAGTTTACAGGAACATTTTATCTGCCAGTTTAAAGAGAAATGCATCCAATCTAATTGCGAGGAACTGAGGAACTTCATCATATACCGATACAATGATCCAACACACATAGGACTTGAAAAAGTGGAAGGTTTTAGACTGGCCAAGTCAAACTTTAACCCGACTGAGCAACATTTCAACTCCTGAAGAGGAGACTGAAAAGAGAAACCTCCCAAAACAAACAACAACTGAAAGAGGCTGCGGTAAAAACCTGCAAAAGCATAGTGATGTGAGTGGGCCAGTGGTCTTCTCAACGTGTGACGTCAGATCAATGTAGCCACTCACAGCAGCTGCCGTACTTTCAAATGAATTTATACAAGTATAAATCAACATACATATTCACTGATTAAATCTATCAAATTCACTGCTGTTTTGAGGAGGAAAATATACATCACTCATCACAGTTAGCTAGCTAGCTGGTTGTTAACAAAAGACAAACATGGAGGCGGCCATTTTTTTTCTTCATCTGGTCTCTCGAATTCCCTGGTGGAAAATGACATCATGTGTTGATGTGAAATTCATCAGACAGTTACAAATACAGTAACAGTGATAGAAAACCCTTAAAAAACAAAAAAACAAACAAAAAACAACAACATGCTAGTGGACAGAAAAATCTAACCTTTATACCTCAAGCTCATGTAGAAGAAAGGTTACAGGAGGCGTTGTTATTCTCACTGGGGGTGCCAAAACTTTTAAAACCAGGGTTTGTTTGGTTCTCTGAAAATATTGCGCGAATTAAAAGAACTTTGGAGGGAATGTGTTTTTTGTTGTTGTTGTTGTTGTTGTTTTTTATTAAACATCAGCATCCCAGTGTGTTTATGTTTTGTGTGTGTGTGTGTGTGTGTGTGTGTGTGTGTTTAATATACTTGTTTTTGCACATTTTCATGAAAGGTGCTAATACTTCTGCACTCGACTGCATTGATGAATGGTAGGTAGGACGCGGGACCCCATGGTTGCTCGGCTACCGCGACGCTGACATCAGTCTTCGCGCGCGCGCCTGCGCATCCCCTTACATGCACTAGTGCACGCGCGTCCAGCTCGGGCTAATCGCACTTGCGGCTGTGTGTCTGTGTTCGCGCGCGCTCTCTCTCTTCCTCCGTCTCTTCTTCCTTCTTCATCTTCCTCTCTTTATGAGCCGCGACTCCGGGGACTTTTCCTCATCTCCGTTAACGGAACGCGGGTGAGATGCGTTTATAATCCCATCTTTGCGCTTTGTGGAGGTTCCGTTAGATCGAACCGGGTAAATGTTTCGAACCGGACGCGCTCGCGCTTGCAGGTTACTCTTAATACCTGCATGCACACGCTCTGGTGTCCTTTTGTCTGCTTGGAGCTTGTCAGGATGAGTGACTAAACTTTTAGCATTGGTTTCATTCCCGGCGTTAATTAGCGGAAAATTTCAGTAATCCCGTTCATTCACTGTGGTAAAGTGGAGCTTTAGATACGGGATT
Organism: Ameiurus melas; assembly: GCA_012411365.1. Lineage (NCBI taxonomy): Eukaryota > Metazoa > Chordata > Actinopteri > Siluriformes > Ictaluridae > Ameiurus > Ameiurus melas. Next base: position 20,316,434 of record CM022752.1, read on the forward strand.
GTTTTTATATTTAAATATGTAAATAAAATAAATGACGCCAGTAATCATTTATTTATTAATTATATCTTATACACTTCTATTTATGTTTGTTTATTTGAACTATCTACTTAATTATTTATTTATCTGTCCATCCATCCATTTATCCATCTATTTATTTATTTCCTGAGATCCCAAAGTCACGCTATTTTTTAGGAGCATCTATCTATCTATCTATCTATCTATCTATCTATCTATCTATCTATCTATCTATCTATCTATCTATCCATCCATCCATCCATCCATCCATCCATCCATCCATCCATCCATCCATGTTCAATTGTAATTGTTATTATAAGATTTAACACAAGTAACCATTAAGCATTCTGTGGTTGTGCCTCAGGTGGAACCCTTAAAGGTTCTTTGTAGAACCCTACAGTGTTCTCCAATCTGAGGCTCTATTTTTTTGAAAATGAAATGTCACATAATCCACATGTGGGCTCTTTCTTGTCATGTAAGGTGTGTGTTTATTTGTTTTGTTTTTTCACACAAATCCTTTATTTCCTGGTTTAACATGTTGAAATACTGTACACGTTCATGTGTTTTCACGTATTACTCACTTAAGCGCTCGGGGAAAACGTGATCACACGTTAGATGGATGTGAGATGGATTAGGGTTAACCTCTAATTATCCAACAAACCCTTAAAAACCATCAAACAACTCTTCTTTTTTTTGCAAGGGTGTACTGTAAACATTATTTTCTTTGACCCGGTTACTAAATATATATTTAAGTTAAGAAAGTAAGAATTATCATAATAAAACTGTAAATATAAAAAACAAACAAACATGTATTTCTATATTTATTCTATTGTCTACTAACAAATGTAGGGATAAGAGTGTATAATGTTACAATTATCTAATAACTATTTGCATTATCTTAACATCTTCCTTTTGAGATTCATATTTAGTGTATAATTCCCATTTCTATCTATCTATCTATCTATCTATCTATCTATCTATCTATCTATCTATCTATCTATCTATCTATCTATCTATCTATCTATCTATCCAGTATATAGATAATATATAATATATATATATATATATATATATATATATATATATATATATATATATATATATATATATATATATATATATATATATGGCTGGAGTTCACCAAAAACTGGTTGCCCACTAATTTTTGAAAAGTTTTTGACTTTCCATTTTCATACATGACGTGTTTATCTTGCTCCAATGATGTAAAAACCAAAACACTACAAAATACGATTCCAACAATGTCTAATTTCAGTGGCAAAATAAAAACAAAAAAAAGCAAGGTATAAAAGTAGAATTTTTTTCTGACAGACATTTTGCTTATATCTCTGAGGCAGAGATGCTCATGTTATTGAAATTTCCTCCATTTAAAGAGGATAAAGTTTATGTGCAAATGTAGCAAATGTGGTATGTTATCTGTAGGTATCTGAATCTGGATTTGATGTGAAAGAGTCTTCCAATATGGACCCAAACATTTACCGCGCTGCCGTCTCTATTGACCTCATCAACGAGATCAATTGTTCCTGCTTCAGACTTCTGGAACTTTGCTTGGGAAATTTCACCATGACCACAGAGTCTCTGGATGCTCTCTTCAGGGCACGCATTTTTATTTTTCGTTCCCAGTAAAAGTGGTGGAAAAGAAATTTTCCAGCTTAGAGATGTTAGGAATTGAAACACAAGAAAACCTCTGCCACTAAAAGCTGTGGTTTTGCCAAAAATTGGCCAAGACAAATGGCGGGACATCAGGGTATTGCATGGGGTGTCCATGTTCATACATCTCTTGCGTGTAGTGCCAATGTTTAATATAGGTCGTCCCACATGGCAGCATTTCTCAGCTAATAAAGCTACAAAATTACCCATCTTGTGTATTCTCAAAGAGTCACGATGTGGCTTTTCCTTCAGATCGTTCGACAAAGTAGTCTTGAATGTTCCTTTTGTCGAAGATGAAAACCAGTCGATGATGAAATGTAAAAAAAATTCGAGAAGATAATGTCAGAAATGGTCGATTGGACACAAGTGCCCAAAGTTGATTGTTATAAGAATCATAGTGTAAACCGTCTCATTTTTATTGACCAGTTTATTGACCATTTCATCGTTCATTCATCTTCAGTAAGCACATTATCCTGGTCAGGCTTATGGCAGATCCAGAGCCTATCCCAGACACAGTGGCCATGAGGCAGAAATGCATCCTGGATGCACACACGCTAAAGGAAATTTATCATCGTTATTCTAATTACTGACATTGTTTCGGGAGGTTGGAAAAAACTGGAGAACCCATAAGAAACCTGCGTAGACTATGGAAGAATGTGTTAAACTTAACACCTGAGCTCAGGATCAATTGGACCTTGGAGCTGTGAGGTGGCAACATTATCATCCATTTTTACAAAGCTTTTTGCTGACCTGACCCTGATTTTGATTTGGCTCCTTATTAGTCTGAGAGATGTGATATCTCCCTTGTAGCATGTCCCTCGTTTACTTTTAGTGGTCTTGGGTTCAGTGGTTTGGTAAACCAAACTAACAAGATACCCAAGCTTGGTGTAAAATCAACTTTAGTCAACTTGAATTGAATTGTTTTGGTTCATTCAATAACACTTCACTCACTTCATTTGTTGCTAATTTAAAGCTACCTAGTGTACAAGGTTCTCCGGTTCAATCATGAGCTTTGGTTACTCTCTGTGTGGAGTTTATGTGTTTTTCCTGCACCAGATTTCCTCAGGGTTCTCCAGTTTTCTCCTACCTCCCACAAATAAGCTGATAGACTAGTTCTTTACTGTAAATTGGCCCTAGCTTTCTTGCGTCCCATCCAGGATGTGTTCCCGACTCATGCCTGGTATTCCTGGGATAGGCTGCACTTCCACAACAATCCTGTCCAGGATAAATGATAAATAAATAGGGAATGGTTTATAATGTTGGCTCTGGCCTCTTTCTGGCTGTGATGATTAGCAAAACTTGTGTGTGTGTATGTGTGTGTTCCCCCGCTGTTAGTGTGCGCCGCACTCCGCTAGTTCTCTGTCTGATTGCGGGATCCCACCAGGCGTCTGTGACACGGTGTCGTTTGATCTCACTTTACATCTGTTGTAACAAATACCCTGCCTCTTTCTTTCCATCTCTTTCTGTCTCTGTTGTTTTCTCACTCCTCGTCTAGTCTCTCTTCCTGATCGTCTTGGCAGCAGATTGGCTCCTTATGGCAATTTTGACACCTAAGCTGTTCCCAGTGGGCGTCGAGCCTTTCGACACGTTCAGAGCTGGCAAAAGTTGAAGCAAGTGGTGTGAAATTCCCGATTATAGTCCATGGAGACACGACAGCTCTATTTTCTCATGAGTCTAATAACCTTTCTGCTTGTTTGAATGATTTAATCTAAGAATTTGCAGAACGTGATTTTAATGAATCCAGAAGGATTTACAAGACATTTTTCATACATAACCTCAACATCATTTCAATTTGAAGTGAATTTCTACAAAAAAGAAGCTGTTATGTGAAAATCCTGAAGACTGTTAGTTACGCTAGGTAGAATCTAACAACGGTGTTTCCTATTTAGAAAGGTTCCAAATAATGACCTCAATTTTGACCTAAAATGTACCAAACATGTACACACTTAAGCCTTGTAGGCTCTTCTGCGAGAGCCCTTAAAGGTTCCTGTAGGGGTTTTTAAGAGGTTAGAACCTCTTTATGAAATGAAGAAGAATTTTCCAAAGAACCACTTAAGGATTTTTTTTTTTTTTTACATTGACTGCAATGATATTTCAACAAATGCGCAACAAATACCACTCTTGCTTCTTTGGGCTTCAAGTTAATGTTTCTTGAGGGCTTCAAGTACCTTAAAGGTTGAAGGTTCTAGTTGTAGTCCCCAGAACAGTGTTTACCTATCAGAAAGGACTCCAAGCTAGAACCCTTTAGGAAGCTAGGTACCTTTTAGAAGAAAAGAAATACTTTGTGACTACAAATGTCTAAATCACATTACAAAAAGGGGATCTTTCTGGCTTCTTTGAATGGTTCATGGTTCTAGCTTTCTAAAGTGGTTCTAGTTTGAATCTTTCTACCTCCTATAGATTGACAAACCAGAAAAAACAGAAGGGTTCTAGCTGTAACCTTTTTTTGTTGCACTGCAGTGTTTTCTGGTTCTATTCACCAACCACAATTGGTGGGTTCCACTGGAGGAACCGTTCAAAACTCCATGTAGATCCTTACAACAAATGACTTCTCTTTTAGAGAGGATCCCATGTGCATTCTTAATAAATTCTGTAAAATCTAGTGAACTTTAAAGTATCATTGATTGACGCTGTGGGGGGAAGGTGGAAGGAAGTCGAGTCTTGAACTATAACTCTTTTAGAAAGCTAAGAGCTTTAACAACAACCCTCTTAAGAACGCTTTTTCTTAGAACTCTATAATCAATACATATCCAGAGAACCAGTGAGGAAAATCTTATACCATGGGGAAAAAAATTAATTCTATATATTTTATACATTTATGGCGATACATTTATGGGGATTTATGGTAATAAAATGGCGTCTTAATAAAATAATTTATTTTATTAAGAGAGAGAGAGAGAGAGAGTTCATTTTGATGCTCACTCTATCATTTAGCTATTATTTATGTGCTGCAATGCTTTGGGAAACTCAACCTCAAGTACATTTTTATTTATTTAAAGAGTTTCAGCCAGAGCCCTGTGAATGTTCCACTGACACACTTGATACAAATCATATCTTTCCTAACTCTATCAGCACTTTTGTCTCAGCTTTGTGTGTCCCGCCTTTGTGGTGGGCCCTCAGTGCATTTGTCATGCTTGTCCACTCGGTGTAGCTGATCTGTTGACTGTGAAATTGGGCCTCTGCCGAAGCATGTTGTCTCTTTTTCTCTCTGAGAAGGAGACTCTGAAATATTGGGTTTGGGGGGGTTCCTAGTACAGTTAATACAAAAAGAGTATGGCTCTCCTCAAGTGTCTGAGCTATGAGATTAAATAGAAAAATTACAAGACTCTTATATCACAAAAAAGTATGAAAGTCCAAATATTCTTTAGGAACCCTCAGTTCTAATGCGTCCAGGATGCAAATCCAAAGAGATTTCTTGGATTTGCATCCTGGATGCATTTGAACTGAGGGTTCCTCACTGGTTCCTTGGATATTTAACAATTACAGATTCAAGGAATCCTTAAATCTGTAATTGTTAAATATCCAAGGAACCAGTAAGGAACCCTTTTTTCCGAAGAGCGTATGTTAATGGGTTCACTTGTGATATTGTAAGTGAAACCCTCTCCTTTGGAGGTTTCCCAAGTGAAGAACCCTTTGTGGTGCTAGATGGAACAGTGTAGTGTTAGAAGATTACTGCCGGTTGTGGCTGTACCCCTGAGTTGCTGAACCCCAAGTTGCTCCCTTGTGCCTTGCATGGCAGCTCTGCTACCATTGGTGTGTGTGTATGGGTGAATGAGACACAGTGTAAAGCGCACAGTTGCTGGTTAGTATACTTTGATGCAGTTTCTGTATTTTTTGTGTGTGTGTTTGAAAAAACCTCAGACTTGATCATCTTGGTACTTTCTGTCCTAGTGTCAGGTTCTTTTTAACGGAAAGCTCAATGGACTGCAGCAGATGCCGAGCCACCATGCAGTGTGACGTTCTCAGCGTGTGTTGAAGCGCCTTGGCTCACTTTTTGATCCTCATGCACGAGATATCGCTGAGCTCATGCGCCTCACATCTCTCCTGCGCTCTGTTGTCATATGAATCTTTCCCCCAAGCTGATACAGCATTGTATCCTAACATAACCATTGCACGCTGTATATCGTCGTATATTATTTATTTTGCACACTAGATTTTTTGGTGGTTCTTTGTGACAAAAAAACACTTTGTGGTTCTGTGTTTTTTTTTTGTTTGTTTGTTTAGTTTTTTTTACTTTTACTTTGCACCTCCCCATTGTGATTGTGCTTTGTTGAATAACGCATGAAATCTGCTGCTGCCTGCTGAGCTTTACAATCTGGTCGAAGTGTGTCAGCAAAGAATAGATGGGATTTTTCTTCCTTATATGCTGCGAGCCAAAATAACACACACTCACAAAACACCTTTTGGTTTTTCAGGGAGCTTTTCCCATTGAAAGATGTGTATAATAAAATATACTAGACCTCAAGCTCCTTCTCTTTTGTTGTATGACTGCAGCAGGTGTAAAAAAAAAAAAAAACACTGTACACTGTGAAAACAGCTGCTTGGTTCATTTTTTCATGAGCGGTAGCTAAATTATGAATGAAACATATAGTCGGGTCCAAAACATGGAGTCTACAAGCAAGTAATGTTTATGGGGAATAAAACTCATCCAAAAAATTACATAATTCTCTACAAGTATCAGTTTAAACAGCTGTCCTGATGTACTTATTTAAGAACATCATCCAGTAGCATCATTTTAGAGGATTATTACTATTACTTCTACTATTACATGAGTCCAAACAGGATATTCATGTATAGTCAACAAAAAAAAGATCATGTAAATACATAATAGTTACATTTTTTCATTCATTTATTTAAGTGCTTTATCGTTGTCATGGTCATACTGGATCCTGAGCCTGTCTTTGAGCCTGGGAACACTGCGAAAAAGACCCTGGATGGGACTATAGGGTGGCATAGAGCACCTTTCAGACACCTTATAGCTTAGCCATTTAGTCTACTGTTTTTTACATTTCTCTCAGGTTTTCTGGTTTCCTCCCACCTCCAAAAAACATGTCAAGAGATGTGTAAGAGATGACTCTAAATTCTCCCTAGGTGTGGATGAGTGTGTTAGTGTGTATGTGATGGACTGGAGCCCCATACAGGCTGTGTTCCAGGGATAGACTCTGGACTGCACTGTGGAGTTTTTTGGGAATATCAGGAATAATGCAAGAATGATAATACAAATATTTTGAACTGATGATCCTTTTATACAAAGTTTCATTAAAAAAAGTTATTGTATAATTACTTCCCCTGTTCATTGTAGGCCTTTGTCCTGCTATTGATTTAGCCATTTGAGCTGAATCATTTGAGCTGGGTGTTTCCTTTTTGTTCTGTAGTTCTGAAAAAGTGCGCAGCTGGTAGAAGACAAGCACGGACACTCGGCTTGTATTCCCCAAAAAAACTCTGACCATCACACTGCAAAATTTCCCCTGGCACCATTCATATTCACTTTCTCATATGCAATTTTCTGCTCTTTGCTGAGTACCGATGAGTTCTTAAATAGCCCTCGAAAGACACCCCTGGGATACCTGTCCTCTATACACATCCCTCCAAACAGGGTAGATGAATGTGTGTGTGTGTTTGTGTGCGCAATGGAGAAAAGTTGGTCTATCTATCGACCCGCAGCCCAGCAGCAACTCAATACACCACTGCTATTGATTTCCTGTACGTGGCCCGGCTGCCTCCCCACAACACAGTGGCCGAAGCAACGAGCTGATAAAATGATGGATATTTTTTGCCCCTGTTGGCAGAAGAATTTATAGGACAATACACAGTACCTGGGCTGAATTTTGAATTTGTAAACTGGCTTGATTTATACCCATGTCTACACCGCTGTCCAATTTCACATTTTAAAATTCCCTTCAATAACATTGCTCGTTCGTGTATTCCGAGGCGAATCTGAACGACAGCATCGCAATACCAATTAAAAGCCAATAATGGTGTGAGAATGAAATCACTCTGTGAATAGCACCCATTTCCATTGCATCACCTCCTGTGGCGTTTTTCAGAAATATTCGCGGCTACGGCTCCCAGCGAGTCATTATAGCAACTTTTTTTGGAAGTCTGGAAAGCCGTGGGAACGAGAGGCAGGAACGTAGGGGATCTTACTGGGCAGCTTGTAAAGAATGAGAGCGGAGATGTGTACTTGATGTATAAAGACTGTATATACAGTCTATGCTTTGGCACTAGGCTTTAGTTAAGTGTCTCCTTTATTTTATACTGTTGTTATACACTGTATGTTCAGAAATGGTGAAAGAAATACAATGTGTGATAACATGGATGTTAACTAGTGAAAAATGTGCTGTGTCTCATTAATTAGCAAATAAATTTCATCACTAAATTCTGTGAGCTGTTTCTGTGTAAAATCTCTGGTTTTATGACTGTCAGGCTAAACTTAGTTTTAGATTTCATATTTTTACATGAATATGCTAACTTGTTAGTTAGCTAGCTAAAAGATTTAAAAGGCATAAGACGAGTTTTGATGATTGCGACGGTACGAATTTTGGAAAGTTGTTTTGTCTTAGATTGATTTCTGGATCATTTTTATTTTTATTTTATTTGATAATTTTTGGGTAAAAATCTTGCTAGGTAAATAACAAATACTTTCGTAAACTTAAAACAATAAATTTCGGTGTTGCTCTACACTCTAGAATTGTTGAGCGAGATGAGTTTTATTGTTGAGTTCTAAAGGATTTTTTTTCTTAGCACTGGGAGTACTATAAATAGCCACCATTCATCCTTAAATTTTATCATTTCTTAAAAATGTGGATGTCTAAGACTGGGTATGGCAATTCTCTCAAACACAATCCATGTTTGTAATGTTCTTGGTACACTTATGCTCCTAAATTCCAACACATCCACCATTTAGAGCTTTTCATTTTAAGCTGATAGACCATGCCATGTGTTTGCGCCAGTTTACTTCCATATTAACATTCTATATGTGTCTCTGACCAGCAGGAGGCGCTGTGAGTGAAAATGAAGTCCCTGAGCTGGTGCGTGCCCTTCACCCTCCTCCTCGCAGCCCTCATCCTTCCCTCACAAAGTGCCAAGAATCCTGGTGGCAAAAACATACAGGATCCTGAGGTGGCTTCATTTCATGGAGGCAATTGGAGGAGGCAGGGTTCACGAGGCCTGTTTTCCCACAAATCTTTGCAGCCCGAAGATGATGGAGTGGGTCTGGAGGGTCTGAGCCCAGTCCAGCTGGAAATGGGACCAGGAGATTGGGGTAGGGAAAGAGGCATAAGGAACACGAGAGGGCACAAGCAGCACGAAGGAGGAGAGTTCCAGCGCAAAGTCAGGAAAAATGGGCAAGTGGAGGGCAAGAGACACGGACGCAAGGACAAAGCACATGGCCAAGGTGTCTACTGATTCGTCTTGTGTAGTGATTGAGGAACGCATAGATATTAATGAATGAGTAGTAGGGGTCATAACCCACTGATAACCTAAAACCAATGGTGGAAATAAGCACAGGTGAAGGTTAAATCTGTGTATTACTTTATTATATAAACTCCTGATTCCTAACAAATATGAAACCCATGGATGACAAAATGACATTAAATTACATGTAAATAACCCAGTGACATCGTGAGGTGTCTCTGAGATAGATGAGACTTGAATGCAACATGGACCTAAATCCAATTTATTCCATTTATTGACTAAGCACAATCATGCATGCAGTGCATTGATAATTCCATCCCTTTTTCAGGGTTCTTCCATGACCCCAGCACAGGATTTGGCTCTCTGATGAGAGATATTGATGAAGCTTATGCCCGCTTACCCAATCGCGAAGCTGCTTCACTCGCAGAAGGCCCCGCCTCTCGCATCCCGGTAGCCACAGCAATGCCCGAGCATCCACCAACTCGAACCCCAACCTCCACCAAACCTCAGGTATCAATTCGGCCGAATTGTCCTCGAAAGGTTTTCCCTTCAATGGGATGTTGAGCTTTAGAAGGGATTTATCCCAACTCATTGTTACGCTACTGAGGTCTGTGTTTCCGCATGAAGTGTGTCTTTCAATGGTGCTGTTATTTGTTGAATAGAGAAGGACAGAAAATAGTGAAATGTGTGTGTCGATTAGTCCATTTCAAGGGGTTCTTTTAAAACGTTTTGGTTTTCTGTGCTATCAACCATGTAGAAAATGGAGCAGCTTGAAACAGCTAAAACAACGAGATCAGAATGATTTTGTTGGTTATGTATTGAAGCATATGGATAAAATGACGGCCACCATACTGAGTACCAGCTAAAAAACTGAAGAAGAAAATTTGATACTGCATAGGGTACTCCAATTTCCTCCCCCAGTCCAAAGACATGTGTTGTAGGTTGGTTGGCATCTCTGAATTGTCCGTACTGTGTGAATGGGTGTGTGAATGGGTCTTGTGAATGTGCCCTGTGATGGGTTGGCACCCTATCGAGGGTGTTCCCCGCCTTGTGCCCAAGTTCCCTGAGTTAGGCTCAAGACTACCCATGACCCTGTGTAGGATAAGCGGTATGGAAAATGGATGGATGGATGATTTTACATTTGTGGAAAACACATTAGCTGAAAAAAAATAGCACAGTAGTTCCTGGGTGTACTTTAACTATTCATCACTACAGGTGCACCATGCGTGAGGGACCTGCTTGTGTGGATTTATTTGGCTGTGGCACAGCACCTCTGCTTCTTTATTACTGCATGTGGGACCCTCACCTGCTGCTCATTACATGAGCCAAATGAGCTTAGTGCATGCTGGGATGGAGGCAGGGGGAAGGGGAGAGCCAAACAACACCAGTGCTGGGGAGAGAGGTGTCACTTGCTCGCTTGCTTGTTCGTCCATCCTCCTCCTCCTCCTCCTCCTCCTCCTCATAGCCATCTGTTCTCTTTTCTCCTCCACTGGCTTGTTGTCAAGCGTGTGCTTCCTGTCGCTTTCCACAATTAAGCTTGTTGTCATTTGTGTACCCAAAATCAAGCTCATGTTTGGTTACCATGGCACGTTTGGGTTCCTTTGTACATGCAACACTAGAGTGAGGACAAACAAACTCATTACAGCAACCAGAGAGAGAGAGAATTTTTTTTTAATGATATATTACTGTCTTACTTTCCTCATATTTAATTTCCCACATCTGATGTGTAATGTCTCAGTGCAACCTTACACCTCATTGCAGTTTGTCTTTTCATAGATTTTTTTTTAATTTAAGAGTAACTTTTCTCCTCCAACATATCCACATGTTAACTGCTATGCTAGCAAGCTAGGAGACAGACAGGACAAGCTACATGCAGTGAGAAGGCGAATTACATTTTACCAATAAGATCGTTTAGAAAAACTTGCATTTGCACCATTTCGATTCTGTAAAAATAGTTAGAAAATTTTGTCTATTTCTGAAGTAGCTAAATTCCATCGCTATGTATTCACATTAGCCTCGTTTCTGCTGCTTTTATTTTTCTGTGAATGTGTTTTCCATTTATTTTATTACTTTCATACTGTCCGGTTAGCGTACGTTAGCTAGCTGGCTAGTACTACCAGTGAGGCTTATTAACATTTACGAATATGAAATAAAAATCCTGTCACGTTAGCCCATGTTAGCTAGCTGGCTACCTTTAAAACATTTGTGAATCCTCTCAGAAGTCTTGTCAGGTTAGCTAATGTTAGCTAGCTGACTATTCGTTAGTAGTGGAGATTGGAAATATTTATGATTAGGACTTGTTAGCTCATTTTCCCAGTGAGGATTTAAAATTTATGGATATAAAAAATATATATTTTTAGATTTGTTTATATAGATGACTAGTTGTAGCAGTGAAGTTCCAAAAAAAACAACCCATTTGTTAATATGACTAAAACTCCTCTCAGAAATCCTGTCAGTTGGCGTCCCTAAGATGCTAACTTGATGCTAGAATATATTTTCCTATCCCTGTCATCTTTTTCTCTTTCAGAAATTGGCTTTCCCCCCCTGATGTTTAGCCTGACTGAGTAACCTAAATGTTGCAATTATGATCAATTGGATCTGTTTGTTTTGGCAGTAAAAAAATAAATAAAATAAAAATTAAGCTTGAAAAATAGAAATAATTTATTAATAGTGTTCAAATGGTTATTACTTTGGAAACTAAATTCCTTGGAAAATATTGCATGTGGAAACAAAAAACAACAACAAAAAAAACAGAAAGACCTGTTCACAGCTCAATACCCAAGCACAGAAGAACTGTTTTAAAGCTGAAGGCTGTTCTGAAGAACCATTAAGCCCTGCTGGTTTCTGTTTAACATGCTGTGTACAAGCAAGCATGAGTTCTTAGAATGTTACGATAAAACACCAGTCCCTGGGGGACTGATATGTTTGTATAGATAAGAGTTCAGTGCCTTGAATTTGCAGTCTTAATTTGGCTTCGATTGGTGCTGCCATATAGATTAAGAGCCCAGAGAAACACAGCTCCCTGTAATTAATTAAATTTATCTTGAATGTTAGTGCTGTTAAAGTCTCCCTGAACATGTAGTTGTACGCTATAGAATGTAGAATAATAAATTGTCCTGATCATAAATGGACAAAAAAACTGTACAGGAGGATATTTAGTGAGAAACTGAACTCATGTTTAGCTCCTGGCCACAAACCCGTTTTTATAAGAAGTATGGAGAACGTATTGACAAAGCTATCAACCCAAACACCAGCTATGTAATCACAACCAGCATCCAAGAGAAGTTAGTTATTTAAATATCACATTGTTTTTTTATTTTAAGGCAGCGATTCAAACTTGGAAATTGTCACGAACTGACATTTCTGCCACAACAACTGATTACTGGTTTGGTCTACTCAGAAAACATTTGTTATAGCTTAGGAGGTGAAAGTGCAGACCGTGATTGTGTATGCTTAAAGAAATGTGGGCATATCTTTGAGTCAATATGTGAAAATAAAAGCAGCTCAGAGTGAGCATGGCTTTAAGACCGTAAATGGGAATGCAGACGTGACTTTGAGTCCATATATTGTAATGTACAAGTAGGGAAGCAGTCTGCACATCAGATTTTGAGTAGCAGCTAGCTGAGATGAGCTAAAATGGCAGGATTTCTGAGAGGATTTCGACCTCATTCATAAATGTTTATTATCTTCACTGCTAAAACTAGCTAGATAGTTAACCTGACTGTTTTTATGAGGGGATTTTTTATTCAAATTAAAAAATATTCCGAATCTCCACTGTTCAAAATAGTCAGCTAGCTAATGCGATTTAACCTGACAGAATTTTTGTGAGAATTTTTCGTTCATTTTGGCTTCCAGAATTAGACAGCTAGCCACCAGACAGCATTTCGGACTGTTTCTAAATGCTCATTTTTGTTTGTGCTAAAACAAGCCAGTTAGCTAACATTAGATAATGTGATAAAATATCTGTCATATTCCTAAATGTTATAATAATTTTCAGTGTTTAAATTGCTCGGTTCGTTAACATGAACGAATGTACCAGGATTTCTGTGAGAATGTTTCATTTCAAAATATTCACTGCTGAAACTAGCCAGCTAGCTAGTGGGAGCTAATGTGACAGGATTACTGAGAGCATTTTTTAACTCAGTGTTGAAACGTTCATAATCATTACTGCTAATGTTAACCAACTAGCTAGCATAAGCTAACCTGATCAGAATACTGAGAGGATTTCAAGAAACATATTGATTAAAAAAAAAAAAAAGTTTGTGTGAGCGAGAGAGAGACAGAGAGCAAACTAAATTAAAGGAAAAGGCATAAACAGTCTCAGCAATCGAACTCACATGTTATAAAGCAGGAAGCCATTAAAAATCCTGAGGCTGTGACTCGCAAAGTGCTTTCAGATTTTGATTTTGTGCTTTAAAACAACCTTTTTTTATGGTGCATACACAGATTTATTTTGAGAGAGAGCTGTAAACAGCTGTGGCAGCTCTGACACTTAAAAAGAAGCTTCACAACCCTGTAACAAATCGACTTTTACCTCTCAGGAATAAAAATGAACATGTTCATTTAACACTGAGACAGGAAGCGTGATTCCAACTGCATCTCAATGGTATATGATGAAACAAAAAGATTTGATGCTTGCTGTTTATCATACCATCATGTAAATATTAAAACACTGTGGATGGGCTCTTAGGATAGGATAATAATCAACAATGGGGTGATGTGAGCCTCCAGGGTCCGGGGTTTGATTCCCACCGTGGCCATGTGTGTGCAGAGTTTGTCCTCATGCTGCGGGGGTTTCCTCCGGGTACTTCGGTTTCCTCCCCCAGTCCAAAGACATGCATTGTAGGCTGATTGGCATCTCCATAGTGTATGAATGGGTGTGTGAGTGTATGTGATTGTGCCCTGCGATGGACTGGCACCCTGTCCAGAGTGCACCCCGCTTTGTGCCCGATTCTCCCTGGGATAGACTCCAGGTTTCCCCGTGACCCTGACGAAGGAGTAAGCGGTAGAAGATGGATGGATGGATGGGGTGATGGATGAGTCGGGCCTGGAGGCTCCTTCTATAAATATTGATTAAACATATCCTTATATATAACTTCACTATATCAACGTTTTTTGTGTGTTAAATAAGAACACTATAAAAACACTAAAGCATTATTAGTAAACAATATTAATATAAAAAATGTGTGTGCGTGTGTGTGTGTGTGTGTATGTGTGTGTGTGTGTTTGCACATAGAAGGCAGGTCGAGGAAAAGCTCAAGGTGAAGTGTTACCTACTTTGGACATGGCGCTTTTTGACTGGACAGACTACGAGGACATGAGGCCTGAGGACAGCTGGCCATCTAACAAGAAAAAAGGTACGGCACTGTTTTCAAACCTTGTATCTTCACTGATAATGCTAGCCAGCTGGCTAACGTGAGCCACTGCTGAGAGGAGTTTTACTCACATTTGTAAATGTTAATAATCGTCATCGCTAAAATTATCCAAGTAACTAGCATAAGCTAACCTGACAGTATTTTATTTCATATTTATACATGTTTATAATCTTTCCTGCAAAATTCAATTCAATTCAATTTTATTTGTATAGCGCTTTTTACAACAGACATTGTCTCAAAGCAGCTTTACAGAAATCTCAACATGGTATACAGATATTAAAGGTGTGAATTTATCCCAAGTGAGCAAGCCACTGAGTGGCGACGGTGGAAAGGAAAAACTCCCTAAGATGTTTTAAGAAGAAGAAACCTTGAGAGGAAAGGTATCCAACTAGCTAATATGCGCTAACCTGACTTCTACTTTTGATGATGATATTTTTATTTAAAACTGTTAAAGCTAGCAGGCTGATTCACATGATTTTTGAGATGCCATATTCAGAATTGTTGCATATAAATCTAGCTAGCTAACATGCACTAATGTGACAGATTTCTGAGAGGATTTAAAATCTGTATTCATAAATATTCAAAATCTTCAACACTAAAAGGATCCGAATTGCTAATATTGGCCAATCTAATATGATATTTAAGTCATATTTACTGATGTTTTGAATTTTCTTCACAACCAAAGGTAGTCAGCTGGTTTACATAAGCTAAGCTGTCAGGATTTCTGAGAGGATTTGTAACGTTTATTTCGTAATATAAATGTTTATAAGCTTTATTGCTAAAATGATCTAAGTAGGTAAGATGTGCTAACCTGGTATGATTTGAGAAGATTTTATATAGTTATATTCACTGCTAATACTAACTAGCTAGCTAACAGGAACTAATCTGAGAGGGTATAAATTTGTGTTTAAAGCTTCTTTGAAAATGGATTTAAATGCTTTAAACTGCTACAATATCTCATTTTTTACAGCTGATCAGAACCACGTGGGTGTCAGAGAACTCTGATCGGGGAACTCTTCACCACACATCGCTAAAATAGGTGGATATACAGTACAGAGCTAAAAATCCTAGCTAGATGCAGTTTCTCCCTCAGACACTCACGAGGGAAAAGAGGCTGAGTGAGCGAGAAAGACTGCCGAAGTCGATACTGAGTTCACCACAGAAGCAATAACTAATCATGTAAAGTTAATTATGTAAAAATAGCTTGACGGGCTGTTTAATAATCAAATCTTCTCGGTTTCCTGAGTGCCGTGCTTGCTTGAAGAAATCAATAAAAATATTTTAATTACTACAGATCAATGCGACTATCAGCAGGTTGAAAGTAGACACACATTCATCTTTCATAATGTCGTTATTTATTTGTGAATCTGAACACAGGCTTCATGATGAACATGATGCCATTTTATTGTTCTGTGTTTGTTGATCTTTATCTGCAAAGACAAGCGGCGCAGCAAGAACGTGAGCAGTGGCAACACGACCGTGAGCGCAGATGACGTTGAACCGTGTGACCATCACCTCGACTGCCTGCCTGGTCAGTGCACCCATAAACCGATCAGCAGAAAGATTAATTACACAGAAGCCTGAACAGACCAAGCGGGTTTATTTCCTTTCTTTTTTTCTGAAGCTGTCTCTATCTTTCATGAATAATTTCAGGGTCCTGCTGTGACCTCAGACATCACGAGTGCAAACCACATAACCGTGGTCTGAACAACAAGTGCTTTGATGACTGCATGTGTGAAGAAGGTGGGTGAGTCGTTCGCTGAGTCGTTCGTGAATGAATCAGCCGGATCTTTTAGTTGAACGTTACATATATGTGAGCTGACTTTTTTTTTGGCAACAGTGTTACACTTATAGTGTCATTTAATACAAATGCTGCCATAGAACCGTGATGTTTGATGTTGCTTTTATTAATTAAACAAAATAACATAAGTTTCTTCATCTGTCCAAACATCAACATCACCTTCAGCCATGTTTATAGATAAATACAGTCCCCACAAGTATTGCAACTGCAAGGCCAATTTGATTGTTTTCACTATACATTGAAGACGTTTGGGTTTGAGATCAAAAGATGAATATGAGACGACAGATCGACGAAAAAACTGAAATTTCAAACTGCTGTATCGGCTTTGCCCGATGTGTGTACAATGGCTTTGATAGACTTTCCTTCTTTTCACAGCTTCACAATAGTGTGCTTTTTTCCCATAGGCATCTCTCTGTTCTTCATGTTGGTTTATCCTTTTTAACAGCAAAATCAGTCTGCACAGGTGAAACCAAGGGCTCAAACCAAGATTAGACATTCTTAGCTATTATTTCTTTAAACAGGCCACACCTGGGGAGCGAGTGAATGCAGTGACATGTTCCAATATGTTTGGTTCAAACAAAAGGTGACATGTTCTAAAGTTGTTTAACACATCTAAATGTAAATATGTGGAAATGAAAGCTACTATTTATCGTCTCATGTTCATCTCAAACCCAAACGAAATAGAGTTGGCCTCGCTGTTCAAATCCTTTCGGATGTGATCGTATATAGCGCTGAAATGTCTGACTTACGTGCCCTACCTCATTATTTATTCAAAAACTCTTCTTGCTGGTTGAACTGTCGTAAGCTTGGTCTGTTAAAAAAAAACGAGCAATTCGGGTGCCGAAAAAGAGTCGACTCCAATTGACGTAACTTCCTGTAAAGAGCAGGAACTGGGTGTGGCCATTGCTGTTTATTTCTTTCAAAAATTAAACATGATTAGGAAGGAAAGACAAGCAGAATGGTGGAAATACACAAATTTCTCATAAAATACTCATAATACTCACAGTTTAAAGTAGCACAGCTTCTCAGTATTTAGTGCAAAAGCACAAGAAAGAATCCTAAATCTAAAATAAATGTCTACACCTCAACTCGAAACCGATACCTGGAACATTGTTAAGTTCTCATGCGCACATGAGAATGTCACTAACACGTGTGCGACAGCAACTGCAACAAAATGACAGATATGAAAATTCGATTTTATATGAGAACGCAACTCATCGAAATAATTAGTTTGAATGAATCCTTGCTCAGAATAGCATCATTTTTCCACCACATATGTTACTGGTACAGTCGGGCATGTTAACTGCTGGGAAAATAGCTTTTAGTGACATTTATTCAGTCGAAAATATACAGAAGATAGATGTTTTTGGATATTGCAGCTGGTATTGTATTCTTTGAGATTTAATCTGATGCACCTTTTGCACATGAAGGTCTCCGGTGCTACGCCAAATTCCACCGCAAGAGAAGGGTGACCCGGAGACGTGGCCGCTGTGTGCAACCCGATTTGGCCAACAGCGACCAAGGAGCTTTCATCACTATCTGATGAGAGAGACGAACAGAGAGAGGTGACGAGTGAAAAACTGGTCACGACCCTACAACCCTGTACCTCCTTCTAAAGACTTCAGACAGACTAAACCTGAATTGAAAAGATTAGCAAGTCCAAAAAAAAAGAAAAAAAAATCTGACCAACTCACCTGTGTGTTAAAGTGCACTGTGTACCAACGTCACTCACACTGTACATACGTTTTTGTGTCTCGACTGGACAGGAAGTTGTTGTTTTTGTTTGTTTTTTTAACTGAGACTGCTTTTTCCAAAACTTTGCTGTATTAATTATACTGTTTTATTTTTGTCTTGTATGTAACATTTCTTTTTTATGCTGCACCTATTTGTCATTGTAAAATACAGAGGAGCCATTTGTTGAGTTCAAGACAATTCAGGCCAATTTATGTAATATTTCTCATAATAAGATTATTATATATAAAAAATTATTAATTTAATTAAAAAACATTTTAATTAATATCGTGAAATTGATACATCAAATTGCATTTGCAGAAAGTTTACTTCTCTCTCTCTTTTTTTTAGGAAAAAAATGTCTGAATAAAGAAGAAAATATAAAATATAATATAAAAAATTATAACGATGTCATAATGAGAAACATGACATAAATTGGTCTTGTATTTTTTTGACTTGTTAAAATTGATGGCAATGTAGGAAAAAGAGAATGACATACATATACAAGGATAGATGCATCATTTTTTCTTCCTTCAGTGATTTGTTTTCCCTTTCCAGGTTTTTTGGTTGTTGTTTTTTTAGCAGAGCTTGAGGTGACCATCTGGACTTTCTTTGGTCTGGTGAATACAGCCCAAATGTATTTTGTGTCGTTTTTGTTCATTGACTTCAGTGTCTTAATTAAACGAATGCAATTAATAACAATAGTTTTCCTTTTTTTTTTTGCATGGTCATATAACGTAAATTGTTTAATATATTTTCTCTTAATGAAGAACCTCTAAACACAAGTGTGCACACACTTTCACACTCTCATTCACACCAAGGGGCAAATTAGCATAACTGATTGAACCACCGGCATGTGTTTGGGAGGTGGAAGCAAAACGGAGAACCCAGAGGAAAACCACACGGACACGGGGAGAGCATGATCTTCTTCCTGGTTTGTTTTTTGTTCACCTTTGAAATCCAGACTTTGTTTAAACTAAGATGCAATGACAAAATTTTCTTAGACTGTTGTTTGTAACTGGGATAAACTACGTAATGTTCATGGGAGTGGTAAATAACGGACAAACGACAGACGTACTAGGACAAATTCTAACAAAAACGCACTACATTGTGGGTTCCTGAGTGGGGCAATGGAAAAAATGTTTGCTCTATTGTTTGGTGGTCACGACTTTCAATCCTGACTAACCCCGCCGCCATAACATCCCCCCCAAGGAATCAAAAGAATCAAATCTAACCATGCTTCTTTTACAGGGTGGGAGGGGCATACACTCTCCCATCTGTCAATCACAATGAGACTGGCCAATCATCGGTGTCTATGACCTCATATATGCAGAAGAGGGTAGATAGCGCTTTCCTCCGTGTGTGTTATGCTGATTAGCTGATTGGAAAAGATTTGCTTGGCTACTTTCATGTGTCTTGGAGGAAGCATGTTTGTTAGCTGTTTTATGATAAGGGACAGATGGCGTGGGTGGGAATTATCAGATGACCGAGAAAAAACGGGAAATTTTAATTTGAATTAAGAAAAAAGTCTACTGTATGGAAACTGATGATTCTGTGAAAGCCCAGTTTGATTTCTATATTTTGTTCAAATGTTTAAAAAAAACATGTCAAAACCGACCAATCTATTCCCAATCATATGACGTTCAGTTAAAAATAGGGTCTTAGGTCCCATTTAGACCTGCCATTAACATGCATCATGTGTGATCAGCGCTCAAATGGACAACACTGACGACATCATCAAATGCATCTCAGTCACTCAAAATATTTTAGAGTCATTTTAGAGATTTAAGCTCATGTCTTTAAAACTACTGCTTGCCATTTTATGACCAATCACACATCTTCATACATATTTTGTAACATTTCAAGTCATTCTTCATTCTGTTAAATGAATAAAACACATCTGTTTTTCATGCGTAAAGAAACTTGAATTTCAAATTACACCAAATTAGACTTCGGTCTTTGTCGTCCTCACTTTCCCACATGACACGCTTTCATTACAACCTTGTATGTAAGAATTAGGTCATCTTTACTCTCTTTGTGTATCTCTCTCTCTCTCTCTCTCTCTCTCTCTCTCTCTCTTTCTCTCTACGACAGACACTGTTCGAGCATCCATCCTAGGCACATAAATCTCACTCAGAGCTCATCTTTCTCATTCTCTCTCTCGCTGAACCGAGCACAAACCCAGCACGATCGATACCTCTAAGTGTTTACAAGAACAATATTAGCCTGTGCCCTTGTCAATATTTTCACAAAAAAAGACAAGCATGCACATGATACACACATTCTTCTAGATTTGCAGGCATATCTACTGACACAGAGACGCTGCTGAAGTGTTCTTATGATGTATTTTTAATCTCTATGGTCCATGCTACATTGTGCCTGGTGCTGGAGACTCGCCAGAACAGTGATAGATCACACACACACACACACACCAGGTTCACCTGGGACCTGCTTCGACTGTAAAACACACCATGAATCATGAGATTTAAACAAAAGCAAAAGAAAGAGAAGGACTTTCTGGAACAATGACATTGAGGACGTCATTTACCTAAGCCATGTCTAATAGGTTTACAACAATGGTAGAACTCAAGACCCATAACCGCCTCATACATGAAATCTTACAGCTTTTAAGAATTGGAATTCATCGCCAGTCCTTATTTCTAGGGTTGATTTGTTAAATAATATGTGTTGGTTGTCAGTCGTTTGGGTGTAAAGGTGCATTTAAATCAGGAAAACTGCCTTAGAGTTTGGTAGTTATGATAAATGGTCTGCACTTATATAGCCCTTTTATCCAAAGCACTTTACACTGTGTCTCATTCACACACACACCAATGGTAGCAAAGCTGCAAAGCAGTCTTCTAATGTAAACAAATTAATGTATTATAGCAGAATTAAATATTAGGGCAAGATTATGAGCTCAAATCTATTGTTTTTTTGTTGTTGTTGTTTCTTTATGTTTTCAAAGGTTTATATAAAATCCTACACATGAATCCATGGGCGGTGGGATAAAATCATCTGTGCATGACGGTTTTACCAGAAGGGATTATTTGTTTGTCATCCCCCTTTAAACCGAGTCCTGATTGTTTGACTTCACCGTCCATCATTCGGACAAAATAGAACATAACAAAACACAACAGACAGACTGTATCCACTAGGGATGAGATTACTTAGCCAACGGTGACAAGAGGTCAAAGGTCACCATCTGCCTTGCGTGTGCCACACAACAGGGTGCGAGTCAACTCCCCCCAAACTTGCCTTTATGTCCTACAGAGCTAACAAACCCATGTGGTTCATCCAATCAGAGCTGTCACTGTATGGACACAGCGCAGGTGGCTCATTGAAAACGCTGTGTGATCCTTCTTATTACATTTCAAGTCTTTGCTGGGATTTTGTTGAATTTTGTACTATCATCAAATTGTTTATTAAATAAAGTTATATATTGTTATATACAGTGTGTAAAGGGAATTTGTCTTGGTTCGTTCTGACACGCCCAGTTGGACCTTTGTGCTCCCATGTGCCATTTCTAATAATGCAGGTCTGATCCAGTACGCTGCAGAAATTAACTTGTCACGTTTGATATTTCACACAGGACAAGTCATTTCTGTTCCGGGGATCCTGGGATGAAATATAAAATGCAAAATACGATGCAATTCAGCAGACCCAATATCCAACTATAAAGATGATCTTCACAAATATGAGCTGAAATTTCCCAAACACTGGGACACCACACACACACACACACACACACTAAGCATAAGGCAACAGACAGAATAAAGAATTATAAATACATACATTATATTTAATAATAAAACAAAACAGATTCCTGCATTAGTTCTTTGAATAATTAAGAGATCTATATTCCTAAATGGTTCTAAATGGGAGAAAGGAATATGGAGTAAGAGCAGGAAATAGGGAATAGGGAATAGGGAGCAGGGAATAGGGAACAGTGAGTAGGAAATAGGGAATAGGGAGTACAGGCTCCCCCGGTGGTGGCTGATAGGTATTGCACCTGCCTTTGCTACTTCCTGTGGGTAACCATTTTAAACAGGAAGAGACAGTGGGGTGTGGGAAGGGAGGTTTTTTGATTTGCATGTGAGAGGCCTAGAGGCCTAGTTCGTAAAATTGTGACTTCATCCATCTTCAACCGCTTATTCCTGCTCCAGGGTCGCGGGGAACCTGGAGCCTAGGAAGCATCGGGCAGGGCACAAGGCAGGGTACACCCATCGCAGGGGCACAAGGCAGGGTACACAGTCCATCGCAGGGCACAATCACATTTACATACACACTCACACTTTCACACTTGTGAGGCGAACGTGCTAACCACTAAGCCACCGTCAGTGGGTTATTGTTTTTCCAAATAAAATGAAAGAAGATTTTATCGATTGAATTACATGTTTAATTGTCCACATCGAGAGAGAGAGAGAGAGAGAGAGAGAGAGAGAGAGAGAGAGAGAAAGTATAAGTATAAGTAAATCTAGAGATTCCCCAGCATGCAATATTCTTCCTCTCAAGGTGAAGTCTCTC
Organism: Ameiurus melas; assembly: GCA_012411365.1. NCBI lineage: Eukaryota > Metazoa > Chordata > Actinopteri > Siluriformes > Ictaluridae > Ameiurus > Ameiurus melas. The sequence goes on from CM022752.1 coordinate 20,338,964, forward strand.
TGCAACCACAGCTTGAAATCTCACTGAAGCTCACATTTAATTTAGTTTAAATTAAGGCATTGAGCTTGCTTTATAAAACATTTTACACAACCAATTGCTAAAGGGATTTGGGAAGCATCTCTTAAAAATAAGGTGATGTCATCTAACTGACTAATATTAATTTGCCTGTGTGCTACTCAGATACCTTGAATACTGCTTTCACTTAAAGACGTTGAAAGCAACTGCACAGAGAGTAAAACTAAATAGGGAGAGATGAGACAAGCTTGTCTGAATCCCCCAGATATGCAAAATCTCAGCAAAGTGTCATTATTTCATTTGATTGAACAACTACCATTATTGTACAGGGCTTTAATTACTTTGCAGAACATATTCCTAAAACCAAATCTATGTAAAGACGTAATAATAAATTGATGCTCTAATGAATTGAAGGCCTTATAAAAATCTGTCGCAATTCAGACTAATATAATAAATCAAATAACTAATTTTATATTATTAGGAGTATGTATATGAATATTTTTCCCATGAAATCTGACTGTCTCTCTTCTATTATGGAACTGAGTACAGATTTTAATCTTTTGGAAAATAAGAGCTTGGATTTTGTAGTTGTTAAACAAACAGGAGGGGCAGGTTTTGTGATTAGTACGTTTGCCTCACACTGCCAGGGTTGGGGGTTTGAATCTTGCCTCTGTCCTGTGTGCACAGAGCTTGCATATATGCTTTGGGGGTTTCCTCCAGGTACTCCAGTTTCCTCCCCCAGTCCAAAGACATGCCCTGTAGGTTAATTGGCATGTCCAGATTGTCTGTTGTGAGTGTGGTATCCATCTATCTTCTACCGCTTACTCCTTTTCAGGGTCGCGGAGGAACCTGGAGCCTATCCCAGGGAGCATCGGGCACCAGGCGGGGTACACTCTGGACAGGGTGCCAGTCTGAGTGTGGTATATGGAAGTATAATAGTGCCAAGTGGTACCTCATCCAGAGTGACTTTTGCACTGTGCCTTGAGCTTCCTGTGATATTTTAATTCTCAATTAAAAGTAAATCTGTCTTGGGTTTTGGTATTAGAGTATTTAAATATGAGTTATTCTGTATGCTTTCTTCAAAGACCTTAAGTAAATAAAAAGGGCATAGTTTTTTTATTATTATTATTATTATTATTATTATTATTATTATTATTATTATTATTATTATTATTATTATTATTATTATTTTACTTGTCCGTTCTTATCTATATTGATGCTTTGGCAAACAATCACGCCAATAAAGTACTTCAATAAAGTACTTCAGGCGGGTGTCGTGTTTGGAGTCACGTGATCAGAATCATGCTCCTGTCACATGTCTGTTGTTTTCCGCCGGTCAGGGGGCCGGGCCACGCGCAGCTCTTTTTTTCCACTCCACCATAACAAACTGTAAAGCTTTCAAGTTCACCCTTTTCCTTCTGTTTTCTTTTTTTTTCTTTTTTAAACACCACAAGCCCGAAGTGGATACTGCAAAGTTAGAATTTAAAATGGAAATTCCGCCTATAAACCTGAAGGTATGTCTAATAACTTTGATCACCTTTGAGCATTTTAATCACGCGCCGTTAGATTTCTGTCGCGCGCATGATCATACGTTGTTAAACTGTCGGTTTAAACAGGTTTGGTAGTGAAGAGGAGGTCATTACTGACCAATAAAGGTCATTTAGTTTATTCTTCATAATGACATGTAAGCAGGAAGTGAATAATAATAATTGTTAATAATAATAATAATAATAATAATATCATTATTATTATTATTATTATTTGACAAAAACTGCCAAAAGGTTCCTTAGAGTTAATGACAAGGTTAGGGTTAGGTGTAGGCATACCATTCATTATCTCACAATGAAATAAAGTTCCTCACAATAATAGAAAAACATGTGTGTGTGTGTGTGTGTTTGTTTTACAGGCCATCCTGGTGGTCCACTGGTTCCTGACAGTCTGGTGAGTGTGTAAAGTGGCTCCTTGGTGATTCTTCTCGTCACATACTTGAGGAATTTGCGCTGCATTCTCATCGCCTCAGTTTCAACTTGTTTTCAGTTCAGCACAAATGGAAGACATGACATTTCTGGTGGTTACACACACGGCAAAATCAAGCTTTACACGAAACATCGTTTAAGAAGTGAAGTGAAAGTGTATGGTCATAGAGAAGATTCAACGCTTGTTACAAGGGCTTTGTCAGGGATTAGGACTTTCAGATGTATCTGTGATCCTGCATTTTGTTCTTATTACATAGTCAGCTGTAGTGTAACTAGTGACATTTTCCCATCTGTTAGAACTTTTGGTTTGTACCCTATTTGGTTTGGTTTAGTTTCACAGAGTGGCTACAGTGCCCTCCAGTAATACTGGCACCCTGCGTAAATATGAGCAAAGAAGGCTGTGAAAAATTGACATTATTGCTCAACAATCTTTTGCCGCACATCACTATATTCCTTGGTCTTACCCATTGTTAAGGGAATTTGGCCTGTGTTAACTCATGTTTATACCCCTGTGAAACAGGAAGTCATGGTTGAACAATTTCCTGTTCCTAGTCACCCAGGAGTACTCAACAAAATGCAGAAATCCTTTACGGTCTGGTTAAAGGTGCTTCCGGTGAAACCGTCTTCCTTTCTTCCTTTTTATCTTCATCAAAAAAAAGTCAGAAGTAATATTTCTGAAAAGGATCCATTTTGCTAATTTTACATGACATACACACACACGAGCGGAGTGATCAGTACGGTGAAACGTCCCAGTGCGGTTACTGGATCTATAGGCATCGCTCGGCAATCAAATTAGTGGACCGGAACTAACTATACGATATAAAGTATAAAAAATAAAAACTAGTTTAAGATGTTTTTGTGTCTCTTGCAGCTGTCCGGTTTATTTTTAAATTTCTTTTTATCAGTCTAAATTTCCAGAACATTTGTTTTTTGTGGGGTTTTTTTTTCTTCTAATTTTTATAGTTTTTTTTTTTTTTACCTTGATCGTGATTGCTCAACACATCAACTGATGGCAGTGTAGGACATATTTAGTGCACCTTCCTGTTGAACACCATGTAAGATTTAGCCCCAGAGAATCAAACAACAACAAAAAAGCAGACATCCTTTTAGTTTTCACCAAGACTTAAGTATTGACACCCCTTGATTTGTTACAAGCCTTTGTCCCAGCAAAAGCCTCCATCGGATAAACAGTTATAGGAGAAAAACCCTTCTACTGCAAACACTTTTTAACGAAACAAATTTGTACAGACTTGATATGCACACTTTTCCTAATATGTAGTTTATCAACTTAGACTGGATTGATGTTCAAATTTAGCTTCCATTGGGTTTGTACTGGAGCTGTTGCTAAAACAAAATACAGGACCAGCAGTTTAGTACAACGTTTAACGCTGTGAAGTCATTTTAATTTTGAATTCTTTTTGTAGCTAAAAAATAAAAAAAATTTACTCAATGGTTGCTGAAATTTTTTTTAACTCGGTTGTATTTAAACTGGTTTATATAGTTAAACTTTAAATATACTGTAGGCATATATTTAATATACCGAATTCTAAATCATTTATGCCAGTGACTTGTTTCTGTAAAACCCCGGATTGTGCTGCAGTGCGTTGTGTAATCAGAGTTTGTGCAATCGCAGGGGCTGCATGGCCTGGCTACCCTCTTCTTACATCTGCGCAAACTTCAGCGTGCTGGCTGTGGGCGTGTGGGCCATGGCTCAGAGAGACTCTGTAGACGCTGTACTGATGGTATGTCACTGAAGTCACCTCAAATCAAAAAATCCAAATCTAGCTCTCTCAAATATAAAAATAGCCTTTTCAAATATAATTCATATAAAATAAGACATTCAAATAAAAAACATAAAATGCTTTTGCTTTTACTTCTATATATCCTTTCTTTCTTTTGTTCTTCCTTCCATCCTTCCTTTCACCTTTACTTTTATATTTACAATCTTTCTTTCACTTTTACCTCTATTTATCCTTTCTTCCTTTTTTCTTTCTTTCTTTTTCTCACTTTTGCTATTTATTCATTATTTCTTTCTCTTCCTTCCTTCCTTTCTTTTTCACCTTTTATTTATACTTCCTTACTTGCTAACTATCTTTTTTCACTTTTATTATTTATCCACTTTCTTTCTTCCTTCCTTCCTTACTTCTTTCACCTTTACTTTTATTTATACTTTCTTTCTTTTTCTTTCTTTCTTTCTTTCTTTCTTCTGATAGATATCGTTAGAATATTTAAACGTTATTGAGAGATCGTGGTTCATTTTTTCCCCTTCTGTGCTCTTCAGTTCCTGATTGGGCTGCTGCTGACGATAGTGATCGACATCGTCCACTTTTCAGTATTTTACTCTGCTGTACCAGTAGACTTGTTCCGCTTCAGCGTGGGAATGGCCATCTTTAGCCTCATCCTGAAACCGTTATCCTGCTTCTTCATCTATCAGATGTACCGTGAGAGGGGTGGAGAATACAACATCAACTTCGGTGAGTGAAAAGAAAAATCTGTTCCACCTCAGCCAAGCACAAAAACAAGCTTTGCTTATGTTTAGGCATTTTCTCTTCAGATTTCTAGAGGATTTTGGTATGCGATAATGTAGAATAAGAACATGTGGATGTAAACCCAGCTGTTGTTGAGTGAAGCATTACTTAACTTGTGGTGTGTTGGGATGCATGTGCTTGTCCTGTGGTCAGTGTTGCTTCCGACTGTATTTCTCTGACCTACTTTGTTTTCTGGCCTTCCTTAATTTGCATTAAGACTTTGTAACACTGTGTAGTACACGCTAGACTCAAAGGAGGAGTGTAAGTGAATTATCGAGACAGTCACAAGACCAATGCCCAAAGGCCCAAAGCAAAAAATTCCACAGAGATAAAGGTTTTAAATGGGTCCATGTAGTTCCTCCATGGAGTAGATCCAAATCAGAATATTTTCATCACAGAATTATGTAACGTCTTGAGAAATATTAAGCTGCAAATGGTAGCAATCGATTGCATGGTGCAGTCTCTTTTAATGTAACACACCTTGTTTCACTCACATATTACACAGCTGCCATGCATCAAATAACACCAAACACACGTGTTGAAGTCGCCAAGTGCCTCCTGCGTCAGATCAGTGTTTCCTAATCCTGGTCCTGCGGTACTGCTGGCACTTTTTTCTGGCATAAAAACACCCCCAAAACACCTGATTCAGCTCACAGCTTAACGCTACACTAACGAGTAAAGTCACACGAGTTAGAGCAGAGAAATGCAGCGAGCTGTACAGGACCAGGGCTGGGACACAAGCTACCATTGAAAACAAATACAAAACTATTTGATATAGCATCATGTGACTAGAAATAAGAATGTAAGTGGAAACATACAGTCATGGACGAAATTATTGGCACCCCTGGAACTTTTCCAGAAAATGCACCATTTCTCCCAGAAAAGTGTTGTAATGACAAATGTTTTGGTATACACATGTTTATTACCTTTAAGTGCATTGGAACAGCACAAAAAAGCAGAAGGAAAAAAGGCAAATTTGACATCATTTTACACAAAACTCAAAAATTATGTCGGACAAAATTGTTGGCACCCTCAACTTAATATTTGCACACCCTTTGGAGAAAATAACTGAAAGCAATCACTTCCTATAACCATCAACAAGCTTCCTACAACTCCCAACTGGAATTTTGGACCACTCTTCTTTTGAAAACTGCTCCAGGTCTCTTAGATTTGAAGGGTGCCTTCTCGCAACAGCAATTTTGAGATTTCTCCATAGGTGTTCTATGGGATTTAGATCCGGACTCATTGATGGCCACTTCAGAATTCTCCAGCACTTTGTCTCTAACCATTTCTGGGTGCTTTTTGAGGTATGTTTGAGGTCATTGTCCTGCTGAAACACCCATGACCTCTGATGCAGACCCAGCTTTCTGACACTAGGCCCTACATTATGGGCCAAAATCTTTTGATAGTCTCCAGATTTCATGATTCCTTGCACACAGTCAATGCACCCAGTGCCAGAGGCAGCAAAACAACCCCAAAACATCCTTGAACCTCCACCATGTTTGACTGTAGGTACTGTGTTCTTTTCTTTGTAGGCTTCTTTCCGTTTTCTGTAAACAGTAGAATGACGTGCTTTGCCAAAAAGCTCTACCTTAGTCTCATCTGTCCACAAAACGTTCTCCCAGAAGGATTGAGACTTACTCAGGTACATTTTTGCAAGCTGCAGTCTGGCTTTTTTATGCCTTTGTGTCAGAAGTGGAGTTCTCCTTGGTATCCTGCCATAGCGCTTCTTCTCATTCAGATGACGACTTATGGTTCGAGCTGACACTGATGCACCCTGAGTCTGCAGGACAGCCTGAATTTGCGTGAAAGTTGACTGAGGTTGTTTATCCACCATTCGAACTATCTTTCATTGCATTCTTTCATCAATTTTTCTCTTCCGTCCACGTCCAGGGAGATTTGACACAGTTCCATGGGTTATAAACTTCTTGATTATATTGCACACAGTGGACAAAGGAACTTTAAGATCTCTGGAGATTGACTTGTAACCTTGAGATTGTTGATATTTTTCCACATTTTTGCTTCTTAAGTCCTCAGACAATTCTCGGCTCTTCTTTCTCTTCTCCATGCTCGGTGTGGCACAAACAGGCACACAACACAAAGGTTGAGCCAACTTTTATACACTCTAACTGACTTCAGTTTTGATTTCTATATTGCCAGCACCTGTTACTTGCCACAGGTGAGTTTAAATGAACATCACATGCTTGAAATGAAATTATTTACTCACAGTTTTAATAGGGTGCCAATGATTTTGTCCAGTCCATTTTGTGAGTTTTGTGTAAAATGATGTCAAATTTGCCTTTTTTCTTCTTCTTTTTTGTGCTGTTCCAATGCACTTAAAGGTAATAAACATGTGTATACCAAAACATTTGTCATTGCAACACTTTTCTGGGAGAAATGGTGCATTTTCTGGAAAAGTTCCAGGGGTGCCAATACTTTCGTCCATGACTGTACTTTTGCAGACCTTCCAACCTTTTTAGGCATTTTGCATGGCAGCGCCACATTTTAACATTGAAGTAAAGAACTCTGGTATGAGTATCCCTCAAAAATATACCAAAAGAACAGTCTTCTAATTAAAAAAAAATTTGGCCAATAAGCCAGTCAACATATAACTCCGAGTCAATTGACAGTTGTGTAGGTGTTTTATACGCTCCCTGGAAGCCCCACCCCCTTCCTCGTACCTTGCATTAGTAATCTCTCATCTCTGATTTTCCTGCTCGATAGATGTGTCCTCGCTTTTTAAGTTAGTGAAAAACGTTTCGTGATCATTAATGCGAAACAAAATCTATGAACGCCTGTTCAACTTAGCTCAAATTAGAGGAGTATATAGTTAATATCTAATAATATTAACTTTATTTATTAGGAATGCTCCGAAATTATGGACAAAAAGTTAGTTATATTAAAAAATGATTACTATTCTATTTCTATTTTCAGCTTACTAAGTGTTTCCTCCCCGTTTACCAGGACTATACTATATTTCCCTTCACGTTTGGCAGGTCAAAAAGACTCTTATTAGTGTTAAAAGCTTATTAGTGTTACGAAAGCACAGCCATAGATTGCTGTTGATATCTTTATCTTTATTTCCATCGCTGAAAATACATATGCAGATTCACATATTTCTAAAAATGTCCTGTTTTAATGCTCTCTGCTTTTACCTGTCCGTTATCAGTCACCTGTCCTCACTGTCTTGTTTTCATGCTTTTCTGCTCTCTCTATTTGTCTGTCTGTCTATCTATACATCCGCCTGTCTTCCATCTCGCTATCTATATTTTCCTATCAGACCTGGAGACGTCAGTGGACAGCCGTTGCACCACAGACAGCGCCGATACTACTTTCCTTGGCCAACGTTACTGAAAGCTTCCTCACTTCCTCTCTTTATTCTTCATTTCTGTGTTTGTGTTGGTGAAGCCGGTCAGGCGCTTTGTTTCTGCGAGCCATACATTGTTTTATTGTGTTTGCCATTGTATCTGTGTGTGTGTGTGTGTGTGTGTGGGGGGGGTGTATGTTTGTTCTGATAAAATCAGGGAACAAAGATATAAGCGATTCTCACCAATCCATCAGAGCATTTAGTTTAATCTGTGAATTTAAAAAAAAAAAAATTTTTTTTCTTCCAAAAATAAATAAATAAATAAATAAAATGTGATAAATTGCTGCTCAGATACTATCTTGAACCTGCTGTCCAAGTGGGTGTGGTCCTAATATTCTAATAAGCATGCTTGATTGACTCGTTGCTACGATAATCGAAGCTCTACAATTATAGAATTTGGCATACATCCAAATCCCCCTGCCTAAATAAAATTAATTCTCATGTTTTTTAAAAATAAAAACACATATGCCTAATGTCAGAATATACATTTTGTGGAATTATGTGGAAATAACAGATTTTGAGTAGATTTATGTAAGAGCATTCAAAAGGGAATTTTCGAACGTTTCGGAAAGTTTATAACAATCGAATACCAAAGTTGTTTTGATGTTTGCGCACTTTGTCTTGAACCAGTAGAATGTGCGCTGCTTAGGCTGGGATGTGTTACTGGTCTTGGGTGTATTAATCACAGCTCAGATTTTTTTTTTCTTCCTGATGTTAATGGATCATTCTGGAGCACAATCAATGCAACTTCCCCATTCTGTATTTTACACCCATTCCTTTTCAATCCGGAGTCTGGGTAAAAAAAAAATGTGCAAGGGATTGTGGGAATGTGAGCAACAGGGGAAAAAAGTTGAGCTTCATGCAAATTAGCAGCCACTGCCCAATCAAAAATCAAGCACGAGAAGTAGCTCAAAGTACGAAAGCGCAAACCGTACCTCCATTCTCTGTAACAGATTTCCGTGAATAAAAAAAAGTTAACTGTGAGTGATGTAAGTTTGCCTCATAAAATCAGTGGACTGTATAGTCAGTGTTATAGACTGAACAGAATATGTTGATTGATGTAAAGGAAATACTAGTTTATACACACAGTGTAACGGATTTCAATATGCAAAGTGCTACTTTTGTTTACTGCTGATGCCGTGAGCAGCCATATTGGTTTGATGTCACGTGCTGAACACAGGGTTGAGGAGACCATGCCGACTTTCTTTGTTGAGTAGGCATAGGAAATTCTGAGCCGAATGCAGAATATTTAAAAAATGTAACTCTACAGTTTTAAGTTGTCTCAAATATCCAAACACGCTGGAATTCCATATTTACTTGAAAAGTTGCAGATGATTGAGTGAAGGGTCGTGGGGGAACAAACAACTTCAGAGTTTTCATTGGTGAAACTTAGCATATACATTGATGGTCCACTACTTATTTCTACTTTGTATTCACTTTGACCAGTGACTGAATTGAATTTGACTTGCATTTATTTATTTTTGTTGTTTTCTTCGTTTCTTATTTTAAGTTATTTTTGGATGCTAAGCTGTATTTTAATAAATCATACTAAAGAAACTGAGGAATCCTTCTTTTCATCAATCTGACTATGAATTCACAGAATATGAATTTTGTATGTATGAAATAAATACACATCACATTTGATGAAATCCTTTTCTTTCCTGTAGTGTATTTAATACATTTACAAATTTGTCATTTTGTTTTTGTTTTGAACTTGCTCTTTTCACCTTTAAAAATGTTTACTTCAAAATTACAGGCTTTTGAATTGTATGTTTTTTTGGTATTTAATATAAATTAGGCCAAAGGCAGAGATCCAGGATTCCCAGGGAAAAGTAGACACTTTCAGAACAATGAAAGTTTTTATTTTCTAAAGTGTAACTATTAAAATAAATATATATATTTTTTAAATTTATGTTCGAGCTAGTTAGGCTAGGCTGACGTTAGCTTGAATGCACTGTTTAATAGGAATGTAGTCAATTTCAGTAGACCTTTAGTTGCACTAACCTCATTATGGTTCATAATTTCTGCTTTGATTTAATTTAATTTTACTCCATGACTCCTCACTTCACCTCAGTGATGTGAGCATGGTGTGGCAATTCAGTCTTAATTTCAGAGTTTGACAACTTTTAAAACATCTACTTTTCCCTGCGAATCCTGGACGTTTTCATATGTGACTTAATTTACATAATGTACCTATTTATGATATTTTAATTTTTGAGATTTTAAGGGTCGAATCGCAAAACTATAACCTGTAATTGTTAATATGTTTTTAAAGGTAAATCCATAGCAAGTCCAATACAAAGACAAAACATTGACATTTTTTGTTGTGTTAAACAACATAAAACATAGAGCCTTTTGTATCAGAACACCCAGTTTTAGTAGTAACAGTAATAGTTTCGGAGGGGACTGTACTTTTTTAGATGGTTCCTGTTTGCAGATTAAGGTGAGATGTCTTCCGTTTTCTCGTCAGGTTTTCCGACAGTGACCCAGAACCGAGACACCTATCAGTCCATCGACCATCACGACCAACCTGACAACTTGGCCAAGCCGTATATCCAAGGAGAAGACCAGAAACATGCCGTGCGAGCTTACTGATTTATTCCTTAACACATCATATGTTTTTTAAATGGTTACTGCACTGCTGAATAGAAGGAAAAAAAAGATACTTAAAGTTACATTATTTGTTACTGCTGGGAGACCCTCAGGAGTCAGTAATTGGTACCTTTAGTTTGTATGTTTTGCCTGGGAAACTGAATGTAGTTGCTTGTAAGTTAATTTAAGATTCATCATTAGACCTCAAGGACCTTATTTGGAATTCAAATGAGTTTTCCAAAGTGAAATAAACAAACAAACATTTTATATATATATATATATTATATATATATATATATATATATATATATATATATATATATATATATATATATATCTCCAAACTGTTTAGTGCTTTTTTTTTTCTTTTTTTTTCTGGGAGTGTGCTGGTTTAGTTTCGTTTTCCATCATAGGTTTTTTGATAATATGTAGATATTATGTGCTTCATAAAAGCAAAAATGTATATGAAAATTATGTTAATGTACATACTTAAGTACGTGTCTCTACTATTCGTTCTGCTTTATTAAACTAAAAGTGGAAAATCTGTATCCTCGAGATAGAGATATATATATATATATATTTATATTAAATCAAATGTAATTATATAGGTGGATTGTAATGGGCTACTTGCACTCAGGGACATGACGTATTTCCATCTCCGGTAGCACTGTGTAGGTTCAGCAGTACAGCAAGACAGCAACATCTAACGTTTGTTGTTTTGTTTGTTTGTTTTTTTAGTGTTGGGTTAACGTTAGCTTGGGTGTATTTTATTACCTCCATAGTAGTTTAAGTGCATTCTCACACCTTTCTACAGCTTACTAAAATAAGCTTAGCAAATATTCTTACACATACGATGAACATCATTGACCTTCATTTTCGGGAGCAGGTGTAAAATAGCACAGTTGCCATTATAGCAGAAGAGCCCGAAGTGGCATCTTGGTTATAATGCGGTATAAAGTTTGTGCAAGTAGCCCATTGTATAGCCAGGAATATAGATTATTTAAAAAAAGAGTGGATTTGTACTTGACCTTTCACAATTTCTGTACTTTTTGATTTTTTGCCCCCCTTTTTTTTTATTCCTTCGGATTATTGAGGTTGTTCGATGTTTTGTTGTTGAATGAAGATGCTGGATAATAATAATACCCCCACTTTCCTCATGTTCTGTACACTACTATCACTTGAATTGCTGTTTTTTGGTCAAAGGCTTCATACAGTTCTCTCTGAAACTATTGGCACGGCAAGGCCAATTCATTATTATTGTTATTTTTGCTTTAGACTGAAGATATTTGGGTTTGAGATCAAAAGAGTGTAGAGTTACAGCTTTTATTTCCTGTTATTTATATGTAGATGTGTTAAATGACATAGAAAATAACACATTTGTATCAGACAACCCAATTTGTAGGCGAGCAAAAAAATATTGGAACATGTGACTGAATGGTGTTTCTTGTTACCCCAGTATGTCCTGTAAGATTGATTGATTAAACCGTCATTTTGAAGCTGAGACAGGAGGGAAAATCAATCAGAGGCATTGCACAAACATTGGTCATAGTCAATACAGCAATTTGGAACGTCCTGAAAAAGAAAGAAACCACTGGTGTACTGATCAACAGACATCGAATGGGTCGGCCAAGGAACACAACAACAGCTGATGACAGAAATATTGTGAGGGCTGTGTAGAAAAACCCCAAAACTACAGTCAGTGACCTCACGAACCTCCACAGGCTGGGGTGAAGGTATCACAATCCACCAGTCAAAGAAGACTTCAAGACTGGAAATATAGAGGCCATTCCACAAAATGCAAACCACTCATCAGCAGTAAGGAGCAGAAAGTCAGATTGGAATTTGAAAAGAAATACAGAGACGAGCCACAAAAGTTCTGGAACCAAGATTAACCTCTACCACAGTGATGCAAAGTTCCAAGCGTGGAGAAAGAAAAGAGCTGCTTATGATCCAAAACATATGAGTTCATCTGTGAAACATGGCGGAGGTAGTGTCATGGATTAGGCTTGCATGGCTGCTTCTGGAACATTCTCACTAATCTTTATTGATGATGGAACTCATGATGGTAGCAGCAGAATTAATTCAGAATTTTACAGGAACATTTGGTCTGCCAATTTACAGAGAAATGCATCAAAATTTACCAGGAGAAACTTCATCATATGGCAAGACAATGATACAAAACACTCATGATTCCCCTCCACCCTCCTGAAAGAAGCTGCAGTAAAAGCCTGGAAAAGCATCACAAAAAATTAGAAAACAACAATTTAGTGATGTCAGTGAGTCGCAGGCTTGATGCAGTTATTGCAAGAAAGGGATATACAACCAAATATTAAGTGTTATTTATATTCATTTATTCATTCATGACTTTTGTTCCTATACTTTTGCTCACCTAAAAATTGAGTGGTCTGACACAAAAGGTTTTATGTTATTTAACAAATCTAGATATAAACTCCAGGAAATAAAAGCTGAAATCCTAAACCCTCGTCTCATCTCCATCTTTTGATCTGAAACCAAAATCTTTTTGGTGAACACCACAAACAAATGAATTGGCCTTGCCCATCCAGTAGTTCCGGAGGAGACTAGTAACCCTTTAGTAACAGTTTCCTCTTGTGGCAATCCACTTCCTGTTTATTAGTTGACTGCAATTTCATAAGTCAGTTCCTCATTTTGTAATCTCACATTGATATGGAGTAAATTATTCTGTCATATTGTAAGGTTGTAATCTGTAACTGAGCTTCTGATAGTTTCCTCAAGGTCAAATTCAGGTTATGAGGACAGTAAAGTTGCACCGAACAATAATATTTTAACATTATACATTGCCTGACGTGCAGCCAGACATCCATGATGGGTCGCTTCTTTTTCTCTTTCAGTGCAGTGCTTTCAGAGGTCATGTGGTACTGTGGATTATCCACCACCTGATTGCAGGCTGGTGTGATGCAAAAAAAAGGCAGTTTTTGGATTAAAAATCTGTTTGCAATCTGATATTTTACCTATGAGTATCATTCATCAGCCAAGTTCTAGGTGACAACATAATTAGTGGCACGCAATTATTCAAGACAATGGGTAATAATTACATATAATAATTATATTACACACATTGATTTTGAATTGAAATGTCCATTCAGGTAATCAGAGAAGCACTCTTTCCTGTAACAACAACAAAAATCTATCCTGTGGTTACATAATCCCATTAGTATAAATATCCTTAACAACTGGTAGCGTTCTTGAGACCTAACCTGCAAAATGCAGAACCAGCAAGCCTCATTGCAGCTGCAGTCATGATCTTTTTTTTTTTTTCAGTGCATCCGGAAAGTATTCACAGTGCTTCCCTTTTCCTACATTTTGTTATGTTACAGTCTTATTCCAAAATGGATTAAATTCATTATTTTCCTCAAAATTCTACAAACAATACCCCATAATGACAACATGAAAGAAGTTTGTTTGAAATCTTTGCAAATGTATTAAAAATAAAAAACTCCAAAAGCACAAGTTCATAAGTATTCACAGCCTTTGCCATGTCACTCAAAATTGAGCTCAGGTGCATCCTGTTTCCACTGATCATCCTTGAGATGTTTCTACAACTTGATTGGAGTCCACCTGTGGTAAATTCAGTTGATTGGACATACTTTGGAAAGGCACACACCTGTCTATATAAGGTCCCACGGTTACCAGAGCACAACCAAACCATGGAGTCCATGGAATTGTCTGTAGACCTCCGAGACAGGATTGTATCGAGGCACAGATCTGGGGAAGGGTACAGAAACATTTCTGCAGCATTGAAGCTCCCAATGAGCACAGTGGCCTCCATCATCCGTAAATGGAAGAAGTCTGGAACCACCAGGACTCTTCCTAGAGCTGGCCGCCCGGCCAAACTGAGCGATTGGGGGAGAAGGGCCTTAGTGAGGGAGGTGACCAAAAACCCGATGGTCACTCTGACAGAGCTCCAGCCTGTCTCTATGGAGAGAGGAGAACCTTCCAGAAGAACAATCATCTCTGCAGAACTCCATCAATCGCACCTCTATGGTAGAGTGGCCAGATGGAAACCAGTCCTCAGTAAAAGGCAAATGACAGCTTGCCTGGAGTTAACCAAAAGGCACCTGAAGGACTCTCAGACCAAAGATTGAACAAAGATTGAACTCTTTGACCTGAATGGTAAGCATAATATCTGGAGGAAACCAGGCACCAGTTATCACCTAGCCAATACCATCCCTACAGTGAAGCATGCTGGTGGCAGCATCATGCTGTGGGGATGTTTTTCAGCAGCAGGAACTGGGAAACTAGTCAGGATTGAGGAAAAGATGAATGCAGCAATGTACAGAGACATCCTTGATGAAAACCTGCTCCAGAGCGCTCTGGACCTCAGACTGGGGCGAAGGTTCATCTTCCAACAGGAAGATGACCCTAAGCACACAGCCAAGATAACAAAGGAGTGACTACAGTGAATGTGAATGTCTTTCTTCCTTCATGTTGTCATTATGGGGTATTGTTTATAGAATTTTGAGGAAAATAATGAATTTAATCCATTTTGGAATAAGACTGTAACATAACAAAATGTGGGAAAAGTGAAGTGTTGTGAAATCTTTCCGGATGCACTGTACCTTTAGTATTTTTGGAAACGCACAAAAGCTTCTTACCCAGTATTAATATGGTCGCTGCGTGCAGATTAACCTGTAGAGCATCCTACTGTGTGTAGGATGTTTCAGCTTAAACTGAATTCTTAAACTGCATTCTTGCTCATATCATAGAGGGTGCCAATATTTCTGAAGTTGGCTGCTTCTCTTCATTGCTCTAAAACTTACGTTGGTGTTAATTGTGTAAGATGATATCTGGATATGCGTGTTACTATGAAATGTATTTGTGTGTGTGTGTGTGTGTGTGTGTATATACCTCCATAACCTCCTTTTGATTTCTCTCTTATCTGAAAGCACAGCATTGCTATCCTTTCCGTGCAGCCTGTTTTAGAATTATACACATGTTTTTGTTCTCATTTCATATTAAGGTCATTAGTGGTTTCCATAGGAACTACGCTGCCTGCTACGGAGACAGCAATTTGTTATTTATGCTATATTTCCGTGCGGATAATGTTTCGGCGCTCCGTGTCTGCAGTGACGGTAGACGTGGGCTCGATTAGATTGCTGCTAATGAGAAACACAGGAAGGTGATGGTTAGACGGTTGATTATCGAGCTCATGCTTCTGAGCCTGAGCTGTTATTATTTTCTCCCCATGCTGATAGAGATAATTTATACCGTGTCCTCATTAGCGCTTGATTTGCTGGTCAGAGAGTCGGGCTGATGTTGAATACCAATTATAACGACATTTTTTATATAGATATTTGTCAGGATTGCAAATGATGCAGCAAAGACAAGAACAGCGTGACTTTCCTGGACATCAGCATTTATATCAACTTATTAATACTCGCTGCTGAGCGTTTTAATTGGATCTTAATATTTTTACGGTTTGTGTCGCATATAACGTCTGATTAAAGAAGCAATAGCTCATGTACCCAAGAATGTTGCTGGTGTTTCTCACACTCTCTTTACCTCCACATGCGAGCACTTGGGAGAGCTTTAATTAAGGTGTAGCTGCTTGTTAATGGGTTCTTGTTGCTGAGGAGTTAATGGCTGGTGAAAGCTGTACAGTATACAGGAGGAAAACCAACCTGATTTCATGCAAAAAGAGAATTTATTTAATAAAATGTATATAGAAAATTTTAATTATATAGAAAAGACTAGGAAACACTGGGTGTCAGGCGGAGATACACACTCTGGTTGAAACCCCAGTCCATCACAGGACACCATCCACATAAACACATTACCATGTTTATTTATCTAAGGGGGATCAAACCAGAGATAAACACTAGAGGTGATTTTGGCGCACACAGAGAGGTAGCCATATGGAAAAGTACCTCATGCCCACAGTTAAATATGGTGGTGGCTCTTTAATGTTTTGGGGCTGTTTTTCTGCCAGAGGACCTTGACATTTTGTTAAGATACATGGCATCATGGACTCTTATCAAATACCAACAGATATTAAATAAAAACCTGACTACCTCTGCCAGAAAACTTAAAATGGGCCATGGTTGGATCTTCCAGCAGGACAATGATCTAAAACATGCATCAAAATCAACACAAAAATGATTTACTGACCACAAAATCAAGGTTCTGCCATGGCCATCCCAGTCCCCTGACCTGAAACCCATAGAAACCCTGTGTGGTGAACTGAAGAGGAGAGTCCACCAGCATGGACCTCGAAATGTGAAGAATATGGAGAGCTTCTGTATGGAGGAACGGTCTCAGATCCCTCGCCATGTATTCTCCAACCTCATCAGTCATTATAGGAGAAGACTCTGAGCTGTAATCTTGGCAAAGGGAGGTAGCACAAAGTATTGACTAAAAGGGTGCCAATAACTGATGCACACCTATGTTTAACAAAGATATATTTTTTTATAAACCTGTGTTAAATTGTTTGCAATTGTTTCATATCCATGAGAGAAGAGTATTTTGGTGAATTAAAAAAAAGATCAAAAGGTTCACACTAAAGACAATGTTTCACAGCCTTCTTTGCTCATATTGCATTAATAAACCAGTTATGAATATAGAATTTGGATGTGAATATGTACCATGGCCTAAAGTAATTAACATAAGCGTTAAAACTGATGACAACTGCAATATGATCTGCATAATTATAATGAAACTGAAATGGAATTTCTCTTATTTCCATTATTCATTGTTCATCCAGCAGCAGCAGGTTTCACCAGAACGAGTAACAGAAAACTGAAATCTACGCAACAGCACAAACCCACGGGTATAAAAAAAAAACGTCTTTATTATCTCTGGAGTCCTAAAGCATATTTCAGTGTCATAATAATTAAAAAGCCTCCCTTAGGAGAAATAACGACATGAACTTGATTTCATTTTGACAGGTTCTGCAGACTAATATATATTTAAAAAAAATAATAATAATTCATCTATGGCTGCAGAATGATTTGCTTCCCCTTTAATGACTCATTAGAGGTTTGGAAGAGAATGAGCTCATATTAGGACGTGAAAGGAAACGATTAGAAAGGGCGTAAGGCAACTCTGAGGTTTGATTAGAAGCCAGTAGAGACGTTATTCTTTTGCAATTTATACCCGATCGAACAGTGGGGGAAAATGACCTCGAGATGTATGAGATATGATGAGTGGGTTAATGAAAGGTAGATGCAGATTTGCTGTGAAAACTCTTAGGGGTTCATTGGTTAATTAAAGGTTCCTGAAGGGGTTCCTGCTCTGCCTTTTCGACTGCGACCCATTCTGTTGTACGGTTCTACTTAGACACTTCCAAAGAAGAACAAGCACAGAGTTCACAATGTTCTAAAAGTGTAGAAGAACTCAACAACGACACGTTACAGTATTTGCAAGAAAAGTTAACGTGTAAACAAATAAACAAATGACATCTTTGCATGTGACAACGTCTTAAAAATAAGTCAAATTTATCTAATAGTTCCTATTAAAAGATTACAATACACCAAATATAAGATCATTTAAACCTATTTCTAGAAATTTTTTATTTCAACTTCACATTTGTGTAAATCTATGAACAGACAATTTTGCTTCTTTCTAGACATATGTTTAGTATTAGCAAAATGATCTGCCAATAGAAAAACAAATGTCTGGTGGAAATAGGGTCAATAATTTAATATTTGGTTTAGTGTAATGCTATAATAGGAAATAATAGATACATTGGATCATAGGTGTCAAACGTACGGCCCGCGGGCCAAAACCGGCCCGCTAGAGGGTTCAATCCGGCCCGCAGGACGAAATTTGAAAGTGAAAAAAAAAATGCATAAAAGACACGAATTTGTCATTTTTTATAAAATGCTATTCCTAAATTATCCGCTAGGGCCTAAAAGACGCGGCACATCTCTGGGACTGCAGACGCAGTCGCAATGCGACGTCTGCTGTTTGTTATCACGGAGTAGTCTACTCTATTTTCTACTCGTCCCCACACCCTCATTAGCCAAAATGTCTGCCAAAAAGAAAAAAAGTGGATACAGAGTGTAGAGTTTTCCATGAAAAATGGACCGCTTCCTGTTTATTCACAGAGATTAATGGGTAATAGTTAAAAAAAAAAGTGCAATTTAATGTTAGTCAACAGCTTCAGTACAAAAGAGTTTGGTTTGGTGGAATCCTATTGTTCATGCAATGCCATGAATTTTAAAGTGAAATACTATATTTTTCAGTTCCAAATACCTGTGAAGTTTTTTTTGCATTTGTACAAACACTGTGAGCAGTTGTAATGCACATATATGTGAATGATAATCAGAAGCAAATTGCACATGTTTGTCTTAAGAAATCTAAGGTTGTTCATGATATATTTTATAAAAGGATATTTAATTAAATATAAATGTCTTTGCATGAAAACAAAGGTAAAAACATGGACTTCTTGTTATTTATATGTGATTATATTATGATTTTACTGGCCCGGCCCACGTGATATCTAATTAGGCTGTATGTGGCCCCTGAACTAAAATGAGTTTGACACCACTGCATTGGACCATATTCAATATATTTTTACTCAAAGTTATTGTTTGCAGTGTGTTTCGATCGGTACACTGTCTATTTTGTACACATTTTTTCAAATCAGAAGTGTGCTTGAATTCTCGATTCTGATTGGGCAGAAGGTGTTGATGAATTTTCTATAGCAGCAGCTTCTGTAAGAGCATACGTTATTATTTATATTATATAGTAAGACCTGTGTCTGCGATGGACTGGCCCCTTGTGCCCGATGCCCATTGGGATAGGCTCCAGGTTCCCCGTGACTCTGAAGAAGGAATAAGCGGTAGAAGATGGATGGATGGATAGTAAGACCTGTGTGATGGATGTGCCTCATAAGCTGAATTAAAACCATGCATAATTGAAAAAAAGTGGGATGTTTGTTTGTCATTTTATGGAAGAGGCCTCCTGCATCTGCACTTTTTGTAACAGTCAGAGGTCAAGCTGACATGGGAAAGTCTTCAGGAGGTAGTACTTGTTGTTTCTCAGAGATATGACAAGCTTTAAGACATGAAATGTAACTATAAACGGATAAACAGTATGACCTCATTGCTATGGTATATGGTATATCTCTGTTTATGATTATTTTCCTATAATAGAGTAAGTTTTCCATTTAAATTTCCAAACCAACCTCATGGTGAGAAAAATAAAGAATAATAAAGACTTGGTGAGTTTAATTTCTCCATCCATCCATCCATCCATCTTCTACCGCTTACTGCTTCTTCAGTGTCACGGGGAACCTGGAGCCTATCCCAGGAATCATGGGGCACAAGGCGGGGTACACTCTGGAGAGGGTGCCAGTCCATCACAGGGCACAATCACACACACTCACACACCCATTCATACACTACGGACACTTTTAGACACGCCAATCAGCCTACCATGCATGTCTTTGGACTGGGGGAGGAAACCGGAGTACCTGGAGGAAACCCCCGCAGCACGGGGAGAACATGTAAACTCTACACACACATGGCCCTGGCGGGAATCGAAACCTGGACCCTGGAGGTGTGCGGCGAAAGTGCTAACCACTAAGCCACAGTGTGCCCGGAGTTTAATTTCTATTAAAAAAATAATAATAATAATAAATTCTCACTGTGATTTTGTCACTAGATAGCGACCGTAGGCCACATTCATATATCTGCTGAAAAAAATCATTCATGGCTACTTCTACAGCAGAGATTTATCTTCTAGCTGACCTACTTTTCCGTGTTGCTGCTGTAATGTGAATAAATTAGGACAACGGAAGTTAATTATTACAATCCAGTGTGAAATGTGTTGATCCTTAATCACTACAGTATGCAGATGAAATACTATAGAAAAGGTTTTCTGGTGCTACAGTCGCATTGAGAACTTTGGAGAGCAGTTTCCTGCATAACGTGAGCAGGATGTTCGAGACGGGTGGAGCTGGAAGGGTGAGGTGGATGATGAACGACCATGACAAGAGAGAGAGCCCTGAGCTGCAGCTCCATCCGACAGTTCAGTTTTTCAGCGTTTTTAATGAGCCTGATCCCCTTGACTTCTGTTTGTAGGAGAATCCACTCTTGAGGATAGAGACTATAGTCTTGCCTTACATACACACACATACATACCCCGGCCACTTTATTAGGAGCAACTGTACATCCAATTATTCACGCAAATCATGCAGATACAGGCTAACTTCCTAGGATTTTCACAGACACAGCAGTCTGAGATGCTTTTCCAGATGCTCACCATGGTTGTAAAGAGTGGTTATGTGAGTTACTGTAGCTTTCCTGTTAGAGTAGCTCGAACCAGTCTCCATTCTCCTCTGAGCTCTCTCATCAACAAGGCATTTCTACCCAAAAAACTGATGCTCGCTGGATGTTTTTTGTTTTCCGCACCATTCTGTGTAAACTCTGAAGACTGTTGGGTGTGAGCATCACATGAGCATCAGCAGCAGCTTCTGACATACTTAACCCAGCATGTTCCAGACTACTGATTTCTGACTAGTGATCATGAGTGAACATGAGCTGAAGTTCTTGACCCGTATACACTGCCCTTCTGCCACATTTTAAACCGATCGAACAATTGCACGAACGTAAAAATGTAAGAAAAGAGAATATTTAAAATTATGCTTCCAGCTGCTGTCGTTGAAACCAGACATGAATTCACGGATAAATTAAATGAGCAAATATTTTTCACTCATTCCTTAAGTGATAACAGGAACTAATTTGTCATCATGGAGGTTCACCAACATTCAATGTAACAATAAATATGTAAAAAGTACAATGAGTCGTTCAATAATTGTATTAGTTGGCAGATTGCTCGGTACAAGTGGGATAAAATACTCGGTAACATGCTGTTATTGAAAAATAATCAAATTCAGAGTGGTAAAAGTAACTCGGCTGTGTCACACCGACCCGTCGTTGATTATTTCTCTATAACATCATGTCCCAAGAGTTTTATTCCTTACTTGGAACACATTCTCATCCATTATAACTAAGTTCCTGACTACTCTGAATAATTGGTAAATACTATACGCATGATCACAATGCATAAGAAAGAAGATGATGAAAAGCAAGAGAGAGAGAGAGAGGGAGAGAGAAGCTCTGCCCTGATGAAGCCTGTGACATGAAGTAATATACAGGAGCTATATAGGAGACAAAGAGAAATGGTTTGCTGTTGCTGAACTTATGAGATGATTGGAGAGGGGGGTTGAGCGTACTGTAGCACAGGGAGTTTATAATAGTTCATCGAGTGTCACGTCACCTGCTTCTTGATGATTTATGGACCGATCGGTGCTCTCGCTGCAAATCAGCAGCTCATTTACCTCCTTCGTTACTCTGCGTAATTGCACATAATGAATCAATAAAAGTTGCTTGTTATTGAAATAATTCCTTTCCCCATATCTTGGAAATCTGATGGGGGAGAGCTCCATGTTAAAGATAATGGGATTCTGTCTCAAAGATCGATTTATTGATATCGTGGCTTCTCTTGAAGAAACATTTTTTTTTAAATTCTTTATGACTTAAAATAAACCACTTGCGACATTAGAGTAAAAAATAAGCTAATAACTCATACACTAATACACAATTTCTAAACGTAAACTGTTACAAACGCATAAAAGAAACTTTTATAACTGTGCTTTTTTTTATTGATATATAGTTACATTCATTTATATGTTTTCCAGACTGTTTTGATGTCGGATATTTACTACTCAGTATGTGCGACCCTCTTCATTAAAACATTTCAAGATCCATTACATTCTTCCTTGATGGTTTGTATATGTGGACATTCAGGATTAAAAACTGAAGACTTACTGTAGCTGTATATTGCACACATGATGCAGCTATTTCTGTGTTGAGTTGGTGTATGTTTGGGGTCATGAGGTTGTTGAAAACGCCATGTTGGCAGAGGCAAGCTTGTTTTGGGGCTAAAATATCCTGGTTCATAGCAAAATGTATTATGTCAAAATTTCTTGGATCATCAGCCATAAAAACAGCCATAAACAATTTTGTAGTTGCAGATCAAAATCGAACATCATAAAACGATTCTTTGGGTGTGAGTCAAGAATGGCAGGCTGACTCAAAACTCACTGGCACTGGCAAGATGGAAACATCTTATGCTAATGGACCTAAAAAATATCCTTATTACCTCAAGCTCACATGCTGACGTAAATAAAACAGTCATTTTCTATAATCGCAGATCTACCACATAATCTGCCATGTTATTTCAGTCTTGCAGGCAAGATATTAATGAGAATATAAATTGACCGAAGTAATCTCACAGTCAAAAGCCAGTTTAAGGCAATATGAGAGTTTCCGGAGAGTGAACACACTCGTATGTAACGTATGATAGAAACTCCTTTTTTTATGTAAAGGAAAAGTGAAATTCTATTGTTGTTTTGTTTTTGGCCAATAATTTTGAAGGTGATCATATAAT
Source organism: Ameiurus melas (assembly GCA_012411365.1). Taxonomy (NCBI): domain Eukaryota; kingdom Metazoa; phylum Chordata; class Actinopteri; order Siluriformes; family Ictaluridae; genus Ameiurus; species Ameiurus melas. The sequence goes on from CM022752.1 coordinate 20,361,877, forward strand.
GATAATGAGTGTTTATTGATCACGTATACATTACAGCACAGTGAAATTATTTTTCTTTGCATACCCCAACATGTTTAGAGGTTGGGGTCAGAGCGCAGGGTCAGCCATGATACCGCGCCTCTGGAGCAGAGAGGGTTAAAGGCCTTGCTCAAGGACCCAACAATGGCAGCCCCATATATGATACAGTAGTTCCTGGTAATGACAGACTTGTGCATTCTACTGTACAAAAACGTCATTTTTTACAGACCTAGTTAATGGCTGGACCATTATCTGTCTCTCCACATTGTACCAGGGCGGCTGTGGCTCAGGTGGTAGAGCGGATTGTCCACTAATCGTAGGGTTGGTGGTTCGATTCATGGCCCACATGACTCCATGTACTGAAGTGTCCTCGGGCAAGCGCTGAACCTCAAGTTGCTCCTGATGGCAAGTGAGCACCTTGAATGGTAGCTCTGCTACCATTGGTGTGGTGTGTGTGTGTGTGTGTGTGTAAATGAGAACCAGTGTAAAGCACTTTGGAACCGCTAAGATTAAAAAAGCTCTATATAAGTGCAGACCACTTACCATTACCCTACCCCTTTACTTATCTATTTTTTAGTTTATGTCGCTGTCTGGTACTGTGGTGCGTGCATCTGCTATGGTGGTGACAGCTCAGACATCAGAATTATAGCCTCTTTACTTTTGGCCATATTCTGAGAGGGTGATAACAGCCATGATCAGGACATGCAGGATTTTACGAGAGTTCCTCTTTTAGGAAGCATTCAGTGCATGCAATCAAACAGATAACTCACTGAAGATATGTCCCTCTATCCCAAAGTAACCTCACCTTTCCTCTTCAGTCACAGAAATAAAACTGACAACTTAAGTTAGTTCATCTATTTATTTCTGTGGTCCCCCCCCAAACATCATCTTTTTGCACATCTTGTGTGTGTGTGTGTGTGTGTGTGTGTATGTTTTCCATGTACTGTAATGCAAAGCACACTTTTCTTTAAAATGTCAGAAATAAAATGTATTCCGTATCTAGTGTATCAAGTCAAATCAATTTCATAGCTAGCCACATAAATTGCTAGTAATAAAGTTATACAGGCTGTCAAGGCAGAATGTTCCCTTCATAAAACTCAATTTAAATATCATAAATCAAACATTAAGTTATATTTTAGCTAGACAGGTACAAATACTTCCTTATTTCATTTTGAAATAAAACCCTAAATTTACCAATCAATCAATTTATTCAACTTAAAGTTCTAGATCAAAAAGACAACAAATCCTTAAGTTCTAATGTTCGTGAATTACACCGATCAGCCATAACATTAAAACCACCCGCCTAATATCGTGTAGTTCCTCCTTGTAACACCAAAACAGCTGTGACCCGTCGAGGTATGGACTCCACAAGACCTCTGAAGGTGTGCTGTGGTATCTGGAACCAAGACGTTAGCAGCTTTAAGTCCTGTAAGTTGCTAGGTGGGGTCTCAATGGATCGGACCAGAGATACTCGATCGGATTGAGATCTGAGGAATTTGGAGGCCGTGTCAACACCTTGAACTCTATGTAATGATCCTCAAACCGTTCCTGAACAATTTTTGCAGTGTAGCAGGGAGCATTATCCTGCTGAAAGAGACCAATGTATTAGGGAATACAGTTGCCATGAAGGGGTGTACTTGGTCCAGCCACCACAATTTGGTCCTCATTAAAGTCACTCAGATCCTTATGTTTTCCCATTTTTCTTGCTTCTAACACATCGATTTCAAGAACTAACCCCACCCCTTGACAGGTGCCACTGTAATGAGATAATCCATTTCATTCACGTCACCGGTCAGTGGTTTTACTGTTATGGCTGATCGTTGTAGTTTTGCTCAAGAAACTTTCATCAATGTTGGATTCTCATCTAAAACATTTGAGAGATATCTGACTCTAAGCATTGAAGTTTTACAATTTGATTTTACACTGTTTTATAATAATAAATATGTTCCCCCTTAGTTTTTAAATACACCAAGTACACAAACCAGAATATACATTTTTCTACATTTTATCTAACACATTATTCAAAGTACAGTTTCACGACTTCCTTCCTTTTTCTTCTTCTTCAAAACTCAAGTCAAACAGCAAGAAACGCTCACAGTAGTTCATAAATGTAAATAGCATGCAATGTATACGAGTGTACTGTAAAATTTACAGTAACACCTCATTTCAGTTAGCTGTAAGCACTGTGATTATACAGTAACAGTCTGTTATTGTATACACATTTTACTATAATGTCTCCGTTAGTAAACAGTGGACTAGTTCAAGAGACAGACTTCATATAAAAACCATAATGAACTTTCTTTTACTTTCACACTATCCGTTGTTACCGGAATGAGGATGGGTTCCCTTCTGAGTCTGGTTCCTCGCAAGGTTTCTTCCTCATATCATCTTAGGTTGTTTTTCCTTGCCACCGGCTTGCTCAAAAATTATAAATTCACACACTTAAAATCTGTATCTTGTGTTTATGTGTTTCTGTAAAGCTGCTTTGAGACAGTGTCCATTGTTATAAGTGCTATACAAATAAAATTTAATGAATGTTCTTAAACTTACGTTAAAGCTTTAAATCATATAAAATTACAATGCAACTTCAGTATTGCATACTTATAGTACTTTATTGGCAAATAAAAATCAATCAATTTAAAGTAAATTTCTTTCAGTGTGTCCATTTTTCCTTCCAATCTAAAATCATTCAGTAGAAACCATAAATATTTAGTTAATATTATTGCATTTGTTTTGTACTTTAGTCTGGACATTAGGGTTATGATGAAGCTCCATTATGTTGTCGGTTGAAGGCGTGGTGTTAGAATGGCAGCTCTTTGCATAGTGGTGTCTCAGAAATATTTCTGTGTTTGCTTTGGCAGCTGTGGTTGGAGTTTTTAGGTACCTCATGCTGTAAGATTCCAGCTTTCTTATTTCTGTGTGAATCCCGGCTGCAGACTGTGAAAGGGCACTCATCGTTACTGGTGGGGAAAGAACCCAAGGAAAATGATCAGTGGTTGGTTTCTTAGTATGTTTAAATGAAGTATAGTTGTAGCTATACTTATTCTTTATGTTTTTTTGTATTGCGATTAAGATTGTATTAGTTCAATCTGAGATATTTGAAGTTTGCAATGGTTTATTTAATTACAATAGTCTTGTATTGACAGAACATTGCAAAGCAGGTTTCCACCTAAGGGATTTTGTGAGAAATGTTCATTGTGGAGATTATTAATTAACTGTGTTCAAGGTAGCTAAACAAGGAAGCATGCCAAAGGAATCAAAAATATACAGAATATTCTTCTGAATAAAAGTATTTACCTTATACTTATTTACCTTTTTATTTAACCCCTGCATAACACACAACATTATTTTTGCCTGCATAACACATAACATGAAACAAATGGAAATTTAATAATGCAACAGGCAATCAACTTGACAATATAATATTAAGCTAAGCCGCCAAAATTCTAATCAGGTTTTAAGCAACATCTCCAGACATCTTTCACTGATCAATGCTGTTTATCAATGCTTATTTTCTCTTCCCTATTTTGCATAATGATCTTGTTGTATTCATAGAATGGTCACTTTTTTGTAACTATAGACATGTCTAGTGGACACATGGCAAGGTCTGATTGTTGGTTTAACATAAAAGGTTAATCATAGGTCTCAATTTCAAATTATGTATGAAAATAAATTACTGAACCTCAAACCAAGTTTGGATTTCTAGACAAATCTGAAATCCTGAGAATTCAGCCTATGAACATTGTAAACCTTTAGCAGCATATAAGATCACCTGTGCTGTGATTCATTGGTCACTGTACAATCTTCATAAATCTTTAGCATGGTCTCAGTGCGGTCATCTTCAAGTTCTTTTGGCTCCTGGAACCTACAATATGAATCTTATATCAGTGATTGATTTCATATTATGATTTTAATGATACTGATGGAAATGATGGCTACCTGGGGTCAAGACGCTCTTTGACTTTTGCTATAGACAATATGTACGGTCCGATCTGTCGCGTGATGGTCATCAAGTATGAGTTTTCCTGCTTTAGCTGAAGAAGATCATGGAGCTGTGCTGAGATAAGAAAACAAGTTTGTGCTTCAGAAGATACATCGGGGAACATCCAGATTTCCAGGAACGGCTGAAAAGTGCGTTGACTTACCTTCGTAGATCTCCTGCTCATTTGTGACTGTCTGAAATGTCTCCTCACAGGCCTATGAAATAAGATACACATGCTGAAATGTAGTGGAATATTAAGAAAAAGTTAGTCCTGATTTATGGTGTTTTCTTTTTTTTTCCTCAGCTTATCACTGTGGGTACTCTTGTGGTAAATTCCCAAAGAATGCACGTCTTTGGAATTGTACCCAATATTCATTGATTGTACCCTATATTCAAGGCATGATCACATGAATAGGAGTTTGAAGACCCTCCGATGAGTGCATTCAAGATTATACATTGCCTCTATTTTGACTATTAGACTTTTTAAAATGACCTGGCTGAGTGAAAACACTAAGATATTTGCATTGGTGGACTTTTCCTTTGCTGCTTTACTGCACCATGGTGATATCCTTCAGCCTCACCTCCTCAAACATACTCCTCAAGGTCTTCATTGCAGAGTGTTGTGCTTCAATCTGTTCATCAATGTGTAAGGATCTCTCTAGGATCTCCTCCACAGAGTCCATGTTGATGAGTGAGTGGTGCTTGGTCAGGTCTCTGTGTAGCTTCTGCATCTGGTCCTTCAGCTTTTGAATCTCTGTCTGTAAAAGCTGGTTCAGAAATGAGGTATAAGTTTATGTGCAGTTAGCCAACACTGTTCACAAGAAAATCCTAACAACCCTGTCAGTGGACAAGACCGTAAATACACCATATATATGCCAAACAATAGCAAAGCAAAAGTTTGTTGTGACAGCTCCTTAATAATTAGTGGCTCTTCCACAGTCCTGTCCATTCTTTTTCTGTTGGTTTGCAGATTCACAGTCAAATTTCAGCTAGATAAAATCAGAGCAAAGCGAAAATAACTGCTACTAGATGCAAATGCATGTTTCTTTCCCCTGGGTCATTTGGTCTTACCACTGCTTGAGCTATGAAAGCAGAAAACCCTTATTTTTAGGCAGCTCCCATTTCACCACAAAACTGGGCTAATGCTAATATAAACTACAGTGCCCTCTACTAATATTGACACCCTTGGTAAATATGAGCAAAGAAGGCTAAGAAAAACTTTATTGTTTAACTTTTTGATCTTTTGTTTAAAAAAAAAAAACACAAAAATATTCTCCGCTCCAATTTGGACATTTTCACTTAGGGGTGTACTCACTTTTGTTGCCAGTGGTTTAGACATTAATGGCTGTGTGTTCAGTTATTTTGAGGGGACAGCAAATTTACACGGTTACACACCTGTACGATCACTACTTTACATTGTAGCAAAGTGTCATCTCTTCAGTGTTGTCACATGAAAAGATATAATCAAATATTTACAAAAATGTGAGGGGTGTACTAACTTTTGTGAGATACTGTATATTGTCTCAATGCACTATGAAGAGGATGGTTCAAGTAGCCAAAGAATCTCCAAGGATCACAGCTGGAGAATTGCAGAAGTTAGTTGCATCTTGGGTTCAGAAAGTCTCCAAAACTACAATCCTAAGTCACCTACATCACCACAGGCTGTTTGGAAAGGTTTCAGGAAAATGCCTCTACACTCATTCAAAAACAAACTCAAGCTTCTTCAGTTTGTCAGACACTACTGGAACTTCAAATGGGATTGGGTTCTATGGTCAGATGAAACCAAAATAGAGTTTTTTGGCAATAAACACCAGAGGTGATTTTGGCGCACACAGAGAGGTAGCCATATGGAAAAGTACCTCATGCCCACAGTTAAATATGGTGATGGCTCTTTAATGTTTTGGGGCTGTTTTTCTGCAAGAGGACCTGAACATTTTTTGTTAGAATACAACACAGAACCTTTAAGGGTTCCCTTTAGATTTAAACTTAGCTGGTTAACAGAACCCTCGAGAAATCCAGATCTCCTTTAGTTACTCATTTTCAAAAATAATTGTATGTATCCAAACATCCTGTTTGCTTCTTTTATTTTTCAATTTGATGACATTTATAGTATTTCACTCAAATAGTACCACATGCACCTACTAACACACACCTCTAACTATGATTGTCGCTTAAAGGAGGAAACAAATTTAATAAAAACACATGTTCCTAGCTAAAAGGCTTAGTCTAGCACCCTAACAGATTCTTTACTTTGTCCTCCTGGAGAAACCTAAGAACAGAGCGTTTTCCTTTTAGAAAAGATTCAATTTAGAACCATTTAGCCATCTAGGGAACCTTTCAGGAGTAGCACATATTAAACAATGAAACTAATTATTCTACTGCTTTGGTCTTCTGCTTACGTCTATTGCTGTGTGACGTAGGTGGTGACAACACACAAATCATCAGGTTCTCACCTGATACTGGTTCTCATAGTTGTGACAGTGCTCAGTGAAGGGTGTTTCCTCACCCTTAGCCAATAGGACCTTGGTACAGATGTAGCGATGTGAAGCGGCTCTACGTCCCAGAGAAGGGACCTGAGGCATGGCACTTAGAGAAAGTGATGACATTGACTGAGAAGTCTGAAGCATGGGAAGAAGACAAGCCAGAGACATGGAGAATGGACATTATCTTAATATATACAGTTTTTGCTAAAAGTATGTGAATCATTTAATAACGAAATAATAATTTATTTCCTGTGAAATAATTTCAAGAACACACATTCTGATGGTATAGCGATTAATTCCAGTTAGTTCTTTAAGAATGTTTTGCATATTAACTTCACACTTCTATTAAAAATTTGGAAGTATTACAAGAAGGAATCATGACCAAAATGTACTCAAGTTTAGTAGTTAGTATTCAAGTGAATACTAAATAAAGTAAGATTATAAATTTATTGTGATCTTATTAAAGAATATTTAAAATGTGTGAACCTCTGTAGTTTTTGTTTTGATAAAAATCCAGACTTTTAGTCATTTTCCACTCACCTTGACAGACTTTCCATGACCAAATTTCTTTGCTAATGTTTAAAATTTGTGTCTAATGACAATTAATTTAGAAACTTAAGGTCCTGGGTGTTTATCCATACAAATAATATACACACTTTTTTCCACCAACGTTTTCCAGACCTGTGCAACATAAACCTGCAGAAATATTAACCACGAAGCTTGAACTTATATAACAACATTGCTAAATTGGATGCTATGCTACCATGAAACTATTCGCAGTGAAAAGAAAAGTTGCCAATTACATCATGATAACAATCAAGACTCATTATTGGGTATGATTTAAAAGCATCATTATCAACTCATTTAAAAAAACAGAACTTGGATTACCGTAATGATCTGCTAATCACTTTTTCCTGTTAGCTAAACACACAAATGTTGATTTCCTTGAGAGTTTCTAGGCAATATGACCCACAACCGTGTCATGTGTAAGCCTTGGTCACTCCACCTGACCCATACGAATTTAAGATATCGTCACAGACAACGGAACAAGCCGACCTCACATCCCTCCCTCTCCATACGTCAGCCCTCTGCTCTGAGCTCAATCCTGAAGAGTTCTGTGTAATTCTGTTAAAAATAGTGAGAGAAGCCAGAACGTGCCCTAGGTCCTCTTGTTGCCATGGTCAGGCTGAAAGAGCCAAGAACAGCCGAGGATGATTGATGTGGAAAGTTGCTGACGACATCTGCGTCATCCAATATTCTCAGAGCAAAGGGAGTAAAAGAATTCTGTGTTGTTACCTACAACCCAATCAGTCAACAACTGCATACGTGCTACATGTACACAATACTTCATGCCGATAGATAGGGTGAAGCAAACACTGCAGGTTTCCAGGAACGAGAATGAGAAATCCCAAGGAGAGGTTATTGTTATTGCACAAACATACTGCTATGGCACCTGCCAGAGGCCTTAAAATAGAGCAAGCCCGGTGCTAGATGAGCTTTAGCACTTCACACGTTGCCATTCCACAACACTCCTCTTTGGTATGCAAGTATGCTCAGATCCACATGCTGACCATGCCAACCAGGCAGAAGCAATAGATTGTAATGTTCAAACATTACAATAATTAAAATCAAAATCCTAGCTCCTATACTTGGCGTATATTTGTATAATACATCTGGCCAGACCTCAAAGTGCTTCCACCCATGATGACCTATCAAACACTATTTTAGCTTTGAGTTTCTCAGAAAATGGTTATAAAAAGTACACATCAGGGAATGGAAGTCATTACAAAGCATTTAGTCACTCTTGGCCCTTCTGCCACTTTATTCACAAAGCATTTCAGTGTGTCGAACCTGCCTCAATCATGCTGACCTTGGTCACCAGGAACCAACACCCAGGGCTGATCTAGGAACAGTGCTGTAATTTTGTTTTTTAACGATCTGTAACACTTCCAAACTCATTCTCCCTTCATTATACAAGTGATATTATTACCCTAATCCCCCTGGCTCCCCTTTGACAAAGCAAACACGTTATATTACATAAGATTTACATTGACAGAGTTTAATGATTTCTGGGATATTGCTGCTCATTTCTTTATGTCCAGTATTTATAACATCACCTCTGTGAACATTCAGGCATGACGAGTAGTTTCAGCTATGGCTTTTACTAGTCAAGTCAGACTTGTTATCTGCATATAAGCAGACAACTATATTAGAATGTATACTGCTCAAAAAAATAAAAGGGAACACTTGGAGTTACATTGTGCTGTTTAAGTGTTTCCTTTATTTTTTTGAGCAGTATATAAAACATTCAGTGAGTTATAGAATTACTCATTCATTTTAACACTCCGCCCCCCATAGTTATATTTCCATGGTAAGGCTATCATATAGAAGTTATCCACTTGGCTTCTATGTACCGTTACACAAAAAAAATGTAATCAGCACAAGACAAAAAAACAAAACCTAATACTAAGCCCATGAAAAAACTCTGGAAAGCAAGCATGATGTTAAAAGGTCACCATTGTTTTGTCTATATAGGTGTAAACATTGAGACTATTCCGCCTAAATGCTAAACCAGATCATATTTGATATGCAAGCCTGGGAGGGTCACAAAACAAATGGAGGTAGTACCATGTTCCATCCTAAAGGCTCTCTGGAGACTCATTCAGAGGGGTTCCTTTTCATTTTCAGAAAAGTAACCAAAGGGACCTTAAGGATCCTTTTTTTTTTTTTTTTTTTTTTTTTTTTTTTTTTTTTTTTAAAAACACACTATAGTAGAGCCAGTTACTGACCCGATCATGGTATTGTAACTTTGTTTTAGATTTTATTTAAGATTGACACCAAGCATGTAGGAAAGATTTTAATAATTGATTCTCCTTTTTAAAAATAGGACATTGAACTTTCACAGTAGCTGTATAAGCACAGGTGAACAGAGCTATAAGACAGATTAATGAAAACATTTTTCATAAAGGCAATCTTTATTCATGACAGCAGTTAAACAAGTTGCTGCAGAGACAAGACAACCTAGAAAGATACAGGAAAGCCCTGAGTTCCAACATTATATGTCCTTCACTACATTAAGGAAATCCAAACTATTTCTAGCTAGAAGTATCATTATATGTATTATTTGAACATTTAGTTTTAGTAGAATATGCTCCAGGGTCTTGTGAAACACCTTGATCACACTCCAAAACAAGTGGAAGTGGGCTTTTAATTTTTCCATAAGACAGATAATCATAGTTACTACAATTGAAATAATTCATTCTGGTTGGGACTGAAAAACCGGACCACAGTGGAGTGGCCTGGTAAATGAAACCTTCTGGAAATTAGTCACTGGCTTGGTGCCTCTCAGGGCAAACCCTGAGTCTGGTTGTGAAGGTCCATACCAACTTTCTGGAGATCCAGACTGACTATTTGATGACAAAGGCCTGAGAAATTGTTGAGAAGGATTGGCAAGGACACCTGACTGATAACTACTCTGGTCCACAACATTACTCAAAGGGTCAGAAACAGACCTTGGCATAGCAAGTCCAACACTTCCTTGGGACACAATTAATGGGGCAGAGGAGACAGATTGTTCAGCTAGAAGAGGCAGACTTGACAAATAATCAAACAGGCTTTTAGGTTTGTATGGATGAGACGGAATAGATACTAAAGGTTGAGAATCAGGCTTTTGAGCACGCTTAACTTGATCACTGTTCTGGACAGGGTCAGAAACAAAGCCAGAACCATAATGGTGCCAGGTTTGAAAGCCTTCTGAAGTTACAGCCTGGTCATCCAACATCGGATTCATTTGGTTTAGCTGTTCAGAATCCTGAACAGATACCTTTTGAGAAACTGGGATATTATACCTCTTCAATGGCATTTGTATATACCTCGTTGGGAAAGATTTGTAGTTGGGTTGCAGTGGCTTCAACAAGCTCTGAGCTTGCTTGGCTATGAAGTATGGATTTTGGGACGAACTGGAACTGCTAGAAGTGGGCTGGGAATTTGAGTTATAGGCATTATCAGCTGAGCCATACACAGTTCCTGACTGTTCAAAACCATTCCTTGAGTCACCTGAAGCCACTGCAGATAAAGCAGAACCATAACCAACTTTGGGGAAAGAAAGTCCTGCTTGATAGAAATGTTTCATGTAGTTGCTTTGTACTTTCTTAGCACTGCTAGAGGGCATATGCATAGAGGTACCTGTACTTACAGATGTGCCATGGACATATCCTGGCCTTGTAAACATATATACAGAGCCACTCAATGGTATTGCATTAGAACTAGAGTCATTTACAACATCTTGGAAAATATCTGCTATTTGCAGGCTACTCTGCACTGGCTTGGCTATTTGCTGCATATAGGAAGTCTGAGCAGGGTTGAAGACACCAGAGGGTTTGTAGGTTGTGTCCATTGAGCTGTAAGCATTTCCCAGTTGTGTAAACCTAGGCTCTGTTGTTCTTGATTGTAGAGTTGATGGATTTTCACTTATCAACTGAGGTTTGGGGGCAGTTATTGGTTTAAGAGTTTGAGGAGACTGGTGTCCACTTCCATTTGGCACTGGAGGCTGGGAAGTAGGCCTTTTATTGTTCATTCCTTGGCTATGCTCAAAAGGCGGATAAGTTTCAACAGTAGGTTGGTCAACCGTCACCAATGGCTTGCTGGGTGCACCAGATTCAGAACTACTCTGGGCTTTGTTGATAGTTTGTACAAGTTGGTAGTTACTCTGATTTGGCATTATAAATTTGATCATGGGACCACTTGAGATCGCCATGTTGCTTAGTGAGGGCTTATTTCTTAAATAATTTGTAGCAGCCACAACTTGATAAGCGTCTCCCAGTTGTGTGGCATCATGACTAACCTTATAACCATTTTGGCCGTTTGGTACAGACATAGATGTTGTGACAGAACTGGCGATAGGAGGCTTATAGCTTGCAAGAGGCACAGTTCTAGAGGAGGTGTAGGCACCATGTGGTTTTAGAAGTCTGTACACTGAGCCATATGATACAATACGAGGAATTCTGGGATCATACTCAGCGTTAGAACCACTGACTGAAGGGCTGGAGTTTAAGGAAGAGGCAAAAACTGGCGAGCCATAGGCATCTCCCAATTGCATGAAGCCATGCCTTGATCCCTGTGAGGCCACACCAGAGGAAGAGGAATCGTAACTAGCAGCCTGGAAAGATGAATCATTACTGCCACTTGTTGAAACCATCTCAAAGCAAGGACCTTGGCCCTTTACACCACTGCAAGAAACATCCGGTAGCAGGCGTTTACTTGTTGCAGTAGTACTTTCTGCCTCAGTTAAGTTTCCTGGTTTGCTTCCATATCGAGAGCCATAGCTGTAAACTACATCACAGAAAGGAGTTAATATATAAATTATGTTTTGTTAACAGACACTGAAGTTCTGTACTGAACTCACCAGGTTCAGCACTGATGTAAACAGCAAGATTCACCATAAGCAACAAGTAGAGGCTGCCACACAAGCAAATAATTAAAAACTGTCAAATTTACCTAGATTCCCAAATAAAAGAAACACAAATTAGGCTCACCTCAAAGGCATCCTTGAGACTATAGCAAACTTTAGTCCAAGCCTCAGAACCAGAACCAAAAACCACCAACTCCTACAAACTTTGTCAAGTAGGAACATTATACTGAGAATAACAACTTTTCATTAGTGAAAGCCTAGAACTCAGATTCACAACACCTGCTAATTATAGGTGTCATTAATTATCAGCCAGGTCTCACCTCTTTCCACACAGAATGGATTTTAGTAGTCAAGAAATTAGAGGTAGATCGTATAATCTTCTCAGAAGCCTGAGTGAGAGTAATCTTTTTTTTTCAACTAAAAAGCACCTTTAATTAGCCAAAATACTGGCGTTGTTTCTTTTTCATGATATAATGTCTTTGCCTCATGCTTAGTCTTCTCATGATAGTTTCAATCCACAGTGACCCTGACCAAGATAAATCAGCTCCTGAAGATGAATGAATGGGTATAATGTTGTTTGAAGAACTTCATAAGCAGTTTGTTACACAGCAAGATAGCTTGCTAGCTAGCCTACTCGCCACATACAGAGAAAACTGTAATTACTGAGCTTGCTAGCAAACTCAAACATGCCTTCATATAGTATATTCACATATTTCATGTGAATAGAGTTAATTAATGTTGATAGGCAAGTTGCACCGTTGTGATGGTTTTGCGAACAAAACTAGCTTGTTAACTAGCTAGCTGAATTAGATTTGTGTCCAGTTGTATTTGCTAATCAGATTCTCAAATGAACAGAGTTAAGTGAAACTACTACTAATTGTCTTGAAAAGCAATAAGAAGATGCCGGTGTTATTTCTGAATGTGTCCTTGCCAGAACAGAACCATGGGATATTCTGATATCTTATTGATAATAAAAAAAATGGAACATCCATGGAAAACTGAAACATTCTGAACATCCAATTATAGTTATGGTAAATTACGCCCTTTGGACAGAAATTGAGTCATTGAAAACACACTTTAATCACATTATGATATCAAATGTTTAGAACTGCATATAATAACATTTAAATGAATGATACACCTACAAATTGTTGGCACTGGTGCAAAAAAAACCCTTTTACTTTAAGGGGCTGAACTGTCTGGAATGTATTGCAAAATGTAGGCTGTGTATGTATCTGAGAATATCTTTATTCTCATTCAGTATTTGTGCCTATGTGTACCCTATCTGCACACACTGATTCAGAGATATGCAGACATAAATAGTCTTTTCAATAGCCTCTAGAGGACAGCCATTGTGAGTTTCTAGGCAATACAGTGACTGGGTTGGAGGACACAGCCTTGAAAAATCTCATTTTAAGAAGTAGAAATGTAACCCAGTCCAGTTGCAAGCCTGTGTAGCCATAACCACTGTATTATAACGTCTAGCTCTTCAGATAACATGGTAGATGAAATATAACAAAAGCATTTCAAAACATGTATGAAGTAACAGTGAACTTTAAGACATAATGCCCTTCACTGAAGCAGGTTGATGTTTCCTCAGAACTACTGTACATAATTGAATGCTCAGTTCTGACTGGTCAGAGGGTGTTGTTTAATGTATTATGGCAGCAGCTTGGACATTAATTCCAAAAGTTTTTATTTTTTTCCAAAAACTGGTTTGTTCATTATTTTTTTTCTAATATCTGATTGTATTGAAGATACTCCACATAAATGGATTGGAAAAAAAAACGTGTGTGATCATTTATGGTGATGTTTTCTGTGAGGAAAAGTTTATTTAGAATTTATGGAAGGTGGCTTAGTGCTTAGCACGTTTGCCTCGCACGTCCAGGGTTGGTAGTTCGAATCCCGCCTCTGCCCTGTGTGTGTGTGGTTTGCATGTTTTCCCTGTGCTTTGTGGGTTTCTTCTCGGTACTCTGGTTTACTCCTCCAGTCCAAAGACTGCGTTGTAGACCGATTGGCATTTCCAAATTGTCCGTGGTGTGTGAATGTGTGTGTGATTGTGCTCTGTGATGGGTTGACACCCCTTCCAGGGTGTCCCCTGCCTTGTTCCCCGAGTTCCCTAGAATAGACTCCATGCTTCCCTGTGACCCTGTGTATGGAAAATGGATGGATGGATGGATGGATTTAAGGAGTGTCCAGAGTCAGTGCTTTATACCAGACAGAGGTAAAGCTTATAAATATTATATATGTCTTTATACTGAAGAACACAAAAGGCAGGTTGAGAATCCTGTTCTTCTCTGTAATTGTAAATGATTTAGAGAAATTATATAGGCAAATATATTATATCACAATCAAATGCGATTAATCTACAATTGTAAGCTTCCTTTAAACTATTTCTTTGTATATATTACTCTGTAAATCAAAAGATATTGTCCTCTCAAACACTGTACATGAACACCATTTCTTGATACTTCGGCCATCTGTGCACTTTTTCTGCCCCCTGCTGGTGGAAAGTCTGACCTGCATGCTGTTGAAGAGGATGGTGGGTATAGGGCAGTGGTTTTGAAACTGGGGGTCCCACACCCCCAAATGTATGTTTTCCCTTTCTCATTTTCAGACAACCCCCCCCACACACACACACACACACACACACAATCAATTACTATTGTAATGTAATGTAAAGATGTAAGATGTAATTATTACTTAAAAAGGGGGATATGTTTAGAAGTCTGTATTCTTTAATGTGTTTTAAAGACATCTTGCAAAAGGGGGTCAAATGTTAATGCCATTTAGGGGGCCAAAAGTTTGGGAATCTTGGTATAGGGTGTGTGCAAATGAGTGCACTTCTCTGAGCTTGGCCTTGAGCACGAGAACACCCTACCATGCTGACATCTGAAGCATATTTGCTGTTTGTACAGGTCAAGCAGAGGGCAAGTGCTGCATAAGCACACTTCATTTCAACAGCAAGTGATATATTACATTCATTTCAGAGAATGGGTTTGATGGTACTCATAAGTAGGACACTTCAAATTGAAGGACCACTTTATTTAGCATTCTTTTTCTTTCTGCTTTTCCTCATGGGGCTCCTGGCGGCAGCAGACTGAGAAGTTCAGTCCAGACTTCTCTATCAACAGATACACACAGATCGCAGCTCCTCCTGGGGGATTGCCAGACATTTGAAGGTGAACTGTAAAATGTAATATCTTTAGCAGATCCTGGGTCTGATACGTCTCTAGCAAAAGCTAATGAACGCCTGAACCACATCACATGGCTCCACACAATTTAAAGGACCGCTTAGTTTTTCAAAACTGACTACCCCCATTTGAATATATTTATAAATCTATGTACAAATGAGCATTGTCCTTTATGATTATGATTATAAATAATCTGTAGGAATATCTGATGTCCCACTGTTTGTTTTTTATAACTGCCTTCAACCTTTTTCATATCCTTTGAACAGTCTCTCAACCTCTTTTCTCCCTTATCTTCTGTTCATTTCACACTATATTTGGGATTGTTGTTTCATTTATCCTTTTGCCATCAGACATGGAATTTTTTATTTTGTTTTCCAGGCAATCATGGTTCAGCAGTCAAGTTGAGTCAGCAACTGTTTATAGCTGCCATAACATAAGTGATAACAGGAACTAGCTTATTGGGCGGATGTTCCAAAACATTAAACAAAGCTAAAAATGGATAAACAGTATGTTGTTCAATATAAAATAATTATATATAAACAATTGGCAAATTGTGGTAGTATAAAAGGAATAAACCACTTTGTGACATGCTGTTATCAATGTTATGGTGGTAATGTAACTCCACTTCATCACAACATGCTATCATTGAAGGCTTTGTTGTTGTTGTTGTTGTTGTTGTTGTTATTTTGTACAGGAACGGAACAATTTAAAAATAACCATTTTCGGTTTTTATATCATAAAATCTAGTCACAACCTTAGATTGTCAAAGAGAACATTGAATGACATATAACACTGCAACAGCACTACTAAATGATTGTTATTTAGATAGGGAAACATGTAGCACACTGTACAGTATTCTTTTTGAGATATATTGTAATGTATGTGCATAGCAAGATATATACCTCAAACCATTAGCTAAAATGATTTATGTCGGATATAGTTGGATCCAGTAGAGGGTGATGTAACACAGTGAGAGTCATTGTGTCATTGTGTAGTTCCACAAACTGAATATGCACACAAGTGGAAGAAACATTTTCTTCATTTATTTTCATTTATGCCGATTCAACTAGGGTTAGGATGCTAAATAAAACTACCATTGACATTCGACGGCTTGAATGAAGAAATGAAAAATCAATTACTTTTGCACCTTTAAATATTATATTACCTAAGGATCGTATACTGAAACAAGTTGTATGTATACAATATCATTGCTCAATAAAAAGGCACATATATTATAAAACTCATGTTAACCAGGGCATGTTCACATATATTATAAAACTCATGAGGATTTTGGAAATGTGTGTATACTCTACTGTATTTGTGCACATAACACAGAAATACACATTCAAACATACCACTACAATATATATTAGCTAAGAGAGAGAGAGTAATATGATATTTAATGTTACAGTGCCAGTGGAAGTTACTTACATCTTTTATATCTTGTTTCTCAGTAATAATTCTCATGAGTTTAGTTCAAATGCTGTGACAGAGTGTTCAACGACAGAGTGTGAAGCACAACCTAAAATGTCAAGCATTTTGATATGATTTATATAATTTAACTGTAACTAGTCATTTAAAAGAAAAAAAAGTCATCTTAGAGTTGAAACTATTGCTCTGCAATCAGGAATAGGAATCAAAATTGGTTCTCTGAATTAGTCCTACTAGACTTTTTGCAGTGAGACCCAGCTGGTACCAGTCTTGCATTGTGAACACACAAATGGGACAGATCAAGCTTGGCATCTTTCCACTGAGGCTGGTTTTTAATTGAGAGCTTCTGCAACATTTCCCATTCCTTCATCTTCTTAAATTCAGAGTAAAATATTCCTTTTTATCTGAATCAGGATTTGTGTGTGTGCACCATACATGTACAGAAAATACTGGTGCCTGTGT
Source organism: Ameiurus melas (assembly GCA_012411365.1). Taxonomy (NCBI): domain Eukaryota; kingdom Metazoa; phylum Chordata; class Actinopteri; order Siluriformes; family Ictaluridae; genus Ameiurus; species Ameiurus melas. Next base: position 20,378,857 of record CM022752.1, read on the forward strand.
CCTTTTTTAAAAAAAATACATTTTTATAATGAAGGTTTATGTACCACATTAGGGTCCAGTTTTAAATCATTTACAGTTCATTTATCAAAACTTAATACAAAATGTTACACTTTTTTATTATCCAGGCATGCATTTGTGGTACTGTATGTTATTAAACTATTTAAGTAAAAGTAAACATTTTCATCCCTCCTGCTTTCTGGGTGAAAATATAAATTTCATTTAATACTCATATCCTGGATCTACAGTACATATTTAATCAAAACTTGATGTGCAGTTATCTTTATAACCAAGCTCATCCGTGTTTACATGCTCTAGTTAATGTGCCTCATTAGTGTGTGTATTCACGTAAAAACAAGCCACAGGAGACCAGAAATAGTCCTCAGAGGGGAAAAAAATGTAGGAAAGAAAGTCTACATTTATATATATATATATATATATATATATATATATATATATATATATATATATATATATATATATATATATGTGTGTGTGTTTGTGTGTTTGTTTGCTTGTTTCATTATTCAACTTGATATGGGCATTTTGACCATTTATGTTACTTATAATAATGAAGGAAGGTCTGTGAAAACAAACTTGCAATACATGTCATCACAGTACACAAGGGTGTGCATGCTTTTTTGAGCAACCAGCTCTATACTGCACATGCAAAGAGATTTCTTGCTTCCGTCCATACACATGAAGTTCTGTTAGGTGGTAATTATAGCTCAGGGGAGTCCATCTGCAGCGTATCTATCTGCAAAAAACTGTCCACCTGCAGCGTATCTATCTGCAAAAAACGCCAATCCGGAGTGCAGTTCAGGAAACAAGCGTTTTCAAATTAGGACATTGATGGTCGATATGAAAATAAGGAAGAGCTGATCCAAGATCAGTTCTACTGTATGCTTTGAGAGATTTGTAGTAAGTGAAAATAAATGTCCTCTGGATTATTCCCCCCTGTGTAGAGGTTTTGCAAGCACAGTTGCACAAAAGAAAATTCAACTATAGAGCATTCTCATATGTTTAAGCTCAAAATATCATGTATTGAATGTTATCCATCCATCCATCCATCTTCTGTACTGCTTATCCTACACACGGTCGTGGGGAGCCTGGAACCAGTGGAACTGGGGCATGAGGTGGGGGACACCCTGGAAGAGGTACCAACCCATCGAAGGGCACAATCACACACACATTCAAACACTACAGACAATTTGGAAATGCCAATCAGCATACAATACATGTCTTTGGACTTGGGAAGGAAACCGGAGTACCCATAGGAAATCCTCGAAGCACAGTGAGAACATGCACACTCCATGCACACACGGCAAACAACGCATGAGCCTACAATGCATGTCTTTTGACTGGGGGAGGAAACCAGAAAACCAGGAGGAAACCCTTGAAGCACAGGGAGAACATGCAAACACCGTGCAGACAGGAAGCAGGCGGGATTCGAACCCCCAACCCTGGCGGTGCCAGGCAACAGTGCTAACCGTCTTTCACTGAGCTAATAAAGATTCTCTGTGAGGTCGCGAATGTGTTTGATACACAGAATTTTATTTGCTTTTTATCCCACAGATTGAATTCTAAATTACGGTTAGTCGGAAGGTGTTCATTCATTTTCTAGAACAACAACTGACTGTAATTCAGATCACAGGTTTGTACTGATGCACTCATTTTAATATGTTGTTTCTATAGTAACAGCTTACACAGGGTCTTGTATGGCGGATGGATGCGCCACATAAACTGAGTCAAAAAAAAGAAGTTGAAAATTTCTCTGGGGAGACATATTTGACATTTCTCCAGTGTCAGTGGTTTGAACAGTAAAGCTCTTAACTATAAATCTTCATGGCAAGAGTTTTCTTGCTTACATGACAACCTGTGTATATGTGTGTGTGTGTGTGTGTGTGTGTGTGTGTGTGTGTTTTAAAAGTCTTATTAACTTAAAGAGAGAGAGAAAAAAAAGGGAGTCCGGTTATTATTTCTATAATAATAACTTAAAACTGTTGCGTATGTGCGTTTCAGGAGGTGATGGACCTGTAGCGCCTCTGTGATTGTGGCTTGACAGTGACGTGGTTGCTTGGAGGTTTGGAGTCAGCAGAAAATTCCCTCCTTTCAGCCCTTGATTTTAGTGAATTTAATTTTATTAAATTAAATGGATCCATCCATCCATCGCACACAGGGTGGAGGCAGTAATCAAACCCCCAACCACGGAGGCAAGCGTGCTAACCACTAAGCCAGTGTGCCCACCAAATTAAATGCAATACACAGTTAAAACATGCAAAGTCATTTATTAATAAGTAAAACTTTTTATCACTGGCAAAATGTTGAAGTATAAGAGGAATAAAGTGGGGGAGGGGAGGGTGGTGGTTAGCGGTTAAGGCTCTGGGTTACTGATCGGAAGGGCCAAGGTTCAAGCCCAGGGTTGGGCCCTTGAGCAAAGCCCTTAACCCTCTCTGCAACAGGGGTGCTGTATCATGGCTGACCCTGTGCTCTGACCCCAACCTACTAAACATACTGGGGTATGCTAGGGATGAATGGGTAGAATCTAATTTCACTGTGCTCTAATATATATACATATATGACCAATAAAGAATCATTATCATTATTATTAATGAACTTCAGAGAGACTCTGCTCCATCACACCACCCCATCACTGATTATTTCCTGTTTACAGTACAGCTCTGTATGATTACGACTTGAACGTGAAATATAAACACGTAGACTAAGTTCTCTCTCGCGCTCGATTACATTTCCTGAAGCTCATCGATGACATCTGTGATCGATTCACCGACAAGCTCCCAAAGCGCATGCGCGCCCTTCCTCCTCCCTTTCTGTCCAAAGAGTCCGCCATGGCTCCGCTTGTAAGTACCATTCGGTGCCGGAAAACGATCGAATATCTCGCGCCTCGTCCTGGTTTGAGGACTGAAAATGTTACAGGATGTATACGAAACCCTGACCTTATAGTCTACGTGATTACATTCCGGTTACACGCCAAAACCGCGGATTTATGACCGTTTGTTTATAGTGGGGCTGAGACGAGGCCTAGGAAACCACGTTGTAGGTTGTAATGGAAGGCTGTATTCAGAAATGCATCATTGTTCTCAGTCTAAATGAACTCGATACAGTGTTGAATGGCGGGGTTTTACATTATATATGTGTTGCTCTATGTTTAGTAGTTAGTTGAATGGGATTGAGAAGCTAAAGCCAGGTTAATGTACATACTGTATAGATGATATTCTGTCTAGGTATAGCTGGGAACGTAGTATGTGAGTAAAAGTGTATGTCTATGTCCGTATACTTTCCCCGATTAAAGTGATGTATAACACATGATACATTTTAACATGTCAAGCATGTGAACCACCCCCCCCCCCCCCTAATCGACTTGGCTTGGAAGAAAAGCCTTGAATAACATCAGAGTTTCTTCCCGATGCGTTTCCAAGACTTTGTCAGCTATTCAGAACGATTCTTTAGTTCCTCTGCGTGTTTCTGGTATCGTATAAACACACGGCCCGATTGTATTTACAGAAGAAGCCTGCAGTGAAGGGTGGCAAGAAGAAGAAGCAGGTCCTGAAGTTCACGCTGGACTGCACGCACCCTGTCGAGGACGGCATCATGGATGCTGCCAACTTTGTATGTATACAGGAAAATCTGTTATGCAATGTAAACGGCTTTTTATATTTGACCCCCATTCACGCGTGCACTCGAATTTAACACCAACAAGAAAAATCTTAAAGTCTAGCAGGACTATTGTAGTTTCTCGGTTAAGTAAAGAGCAGGGTAGTTTACAGGATTTGAACTTAAAAAAAAAAAAAAAAAAGTGTTAGACTTGGAGAGCATGGTCCTTGAAGGTTTCACATTGTACCTGGTGCTGTTCTTTAAGCTTTTCTTTTTTTTATTTATTAATTTAAATGATTATATTAAGCTTTCTTTAGGTTATACTTGTATACATGTACGCACAAAGAAAACTGCAAGATATCAGATTAAGTTGCACTGAATAACCGGAAAATGGTCTGCACTTGGATAGCACTTTTGTCGAACCTTAGCAGTTCTACAAAGCGCTTTACACTATTTCACATTCTCACACACATGCTAGCTTGCCATGGGAGCCACATAGGGTTCAGTGTCTTTACCAAAAAATAGTTTGGCATGTGGAGTCACATGGGCCCTGGATCGAACCGCCAACCTGCTCTACCACCTGAGATCCAGCTGTGTAGTGGGTAGTATTGCCACCTTATAACTCCAGGGTCCCTGGTTCGATCCTGATCTCAGGTTACTATTTCGCATGGTTCAGGTTCTCCAGTTGCCTCTCATGCCAAGAAGGTGGATTGTTGACTCTAAATTGACCCTGTATGTGACCTGGCGGTCCTGTCTGGGGTGCGTTCTCTGCCTTGCACTCAGTATTCCTGGGATAGACCCCAGAACCACTGAAGCTCTGAACTATTAATGTAATAAACCAAAACTGATGCAGGTTATCGGTGTGAATTTAAATGTACTCCTTAATAGACAAGCTGATGAGAGATTTTTGAGGTTTTTTTTTCTTTTTCTTCTTCCTTTCCATGTAGGAGCAGTTTCTAAATGAGCGCATCAAGGTGAACGGTAAAGCTGGGAACTTAGGCGGTGGCGTGGTGTCCATTGAAAGAAGCAAGAGCAAGATCACAGTGACCTCAGACATCCCCTTCTCCAAGAGGTTAGTGTGGGAGCTATGACTAAGAATGTCTTGCATGCGTGTTGCACTTTTTGTAGTGCTTTTATTCGTCTTATTTATAATTAGCTTTTTTTAAAATTATTTTTAAGTTGTCCATAGGAGCACAGAACCCAGAAATATTCTTTGACAGTTGAAACTGAAGTTGTGCCGTACAACTAAATAAAATTTCCGAAAACTATCTAGTTTTCATTGACTGAAGCCATCAACCATCCACATTTTTATTTCTTCTCAAGCAGGAAAGACAGCAGTGATGTATAAGTAGTGCTATAACAGCAGAACACCATGCCGGGTTCCACTTCTGTCAACCAAGAATAGAAATCTGACATTACAGCATGCACAGATGTGCCAAAACAGCTGGAATAGAATACATGATTAAAAAACAGAACAAACATCGCTCAGTCTTTTTACCATGTTCGGTTTCAGTAGTTTCAGATTCCTGTTCTTGTCTGACAGAAGCGAAACCTGATGCTTTTCTGTACACCAAAGGTGTAAAGAGTGGCTATTTCAGTTACTGTAGCCTTCCTATCGTCCCGAACCAGTTTGGCTGTTCTCCAAACACTCCTTAACGGGAAGTTTGCGGTCAAGGTTTAGGGGCTTATTCACATGTTCGACATGATGCAGAAATTGAATGGAAGTGTAAATGCATTTGATTTAAAGTTTTGTGAGGATAAAATACAGATGTTCATGATTAAAGCAGTTTGATGTTCAGTTTGAAGGTGTTTTGCATACGGCAACGCTTCGACTTGCATGTGTTACGATTTTTGACCCCTCGTTACAAGCCGTATGAGAGACGGACAAAACAACTTTTCAGGTAAACAAGGCAGAAAAGCAAATTCACTGAAAGGGAAAGGACAAAAAATGTGTGCTTCAACTTTTTCTTTGACCTCTGAATTCATGAGTTTCGGTCATGCGAGGCTAGTGGGAGAGATTGAGGTGTCTAGTAGTTGGAGAATTGTTCTCACTGTTGATTGATGCACATCTGGGGAAAATATTAGCTGTCTCATCCACTAGAGACTTTGTGGTGAAACTCTTTTCCTCTGCCTGCTAGGATTTTCATGTTAGCAGTGTTGGTAACTCCTGATGATTTCAGCACTCTATATTTGCAGCTTTCTTTTTTTCCCCCCTTAGAAAAAGTGTAGATAATATTGTGGCATTAAGCTCAGCGGTATTTGAGACGGTCGTGTTCATGGCGGCTTTTCATCTTTGTTACGTTTCTGAGCCGGTTTGTCTCTTCTCTTGTTGAAAAGGTACCTGAAATATCTTACCAAAAAGTACCTGAAGAAGAACAACCTGCGAGACTGGCTGCGTGTTGTAGCGAACACCAAGGAGAGCTACGAACTGCGCTACTTCCAGATCAACCAGGACGAGGAGGAGGAAGAGGACGAGGATTAAATCCATGCTGTTCTTTTGTAAAATTAATAAATTTTCAAAAGAATCAGACTCTTTGTTGATTTTGCTTACTGAGTGGTTGAATATGTAATGAGTTTCTTTTATATAAAGTTTTCACTGTACGATTTCAGAGATGCACTATATGGCCAAAGGTATGTGGACACCTGAGCATCTTAGAAGTGCTTTGTGAACATCCTGTTACAGAACGAGTCTGTGATTACAGTCACAATAAGATCCACTCATCTGGGAAGGCTTTCCAATAGGTTTTGGAGTGTGGCTGGGGGATTTGTGATCATTCAGCAGGATGCTCGAGTTCTTCCACTCCATCATTCGCAAACCACGTGTTTATGGAGCTCCTTTTGTGCACAGGTGCATCGTCAGGCTGGAACAGGTTTGGGCTTCTTCATACACTACAGCGTATGGAGACATTCTAGAAAATTGTGTGCTTCTAACTTTTTGTGCCAACAGTTTGGAGAAGAAACATGGGTGTGATGGTCAGGTGTCCACAGATTTGTACATGTATTTAAGGATAAATTGTGTTCATTAAAGCTATTTGTATAAGTATAGCTTGCTACTGTATTTATAGTAGTGTATATACTATACATGTAAGTGGAAAAACACATCCTTATTAACATAGAACATTTTCCTGCAAGTTTTAGCAACATCAACTAATTGAGTAGTATATAACCCACTATAGCTTCCTTTTGTAATTTCAATATGCTTTATTATACTTTAATTATATTTTTTCTTTGTCAACCAGCTTTACTTCAAACATTTTAAAATAATACAAGAAAAAAAAACGAATACAAAATTTACACAAAAAAGTGGATAAACGTCAAGTTAGATTGTTGCTCATTTGTACAGTGCGTTTCTTCTCTTTTGTCTCGAGCGCCTTCCAGCTGCGGTAACCTTGACAACCGCTCGTGACTTGCAGCCGGCCGTGTAGAACGAGCAGCAGCCATGCGCGCGCGCGCGCGGAACAGTGCAACGAATCTTTGCCTATTAAGCGTCTGTTTTATTTGAATCCTAAATTCCCGGTGTCGGAGCCATGTTGGCAGCCACAGAGCTAGGCTAAGCCTAAAAAAAAAAATAACCCGCAAAAGCAGGCTGCCCTGCACTGAAATAACATTAATAAGAAACAACACAATCTTTCTCGCGCATCCTTGTAACAGACACCTGTAAATGCACGAGCTCCGGGTGAAAGAAAGAGGAATCATGTTATCCAAACAAAAGGAGCGCGTTATCCATCCTCAAGGCCTAACGTTAAGTGTCGCAAAGACAGGCTGGCTGCTCGTTTTCCGTTTCCCCGGGCTGGCTCGAGACAACTTTCTCCGCGGGAATATCCCGACGTAACCTTCCGCGTTTTCTCCGCGCGCGGACACACGCACTCGACCGGAGAGTAGGGGAAAAAAGAGGGACAATGCGCGTGAGAGAAGAGGGGCACGCGGCGCTGTTTACACACACACACACACACTCACTCATACACACGCACACACACTCCATACACACACAGATACCACTCACGCGCTTCCGCTCACTACTAGTACCACCTGGTTACCAGGGCAGCACTACTAACTAGTTGCCTGCGCAATTATGGGATGGATTGCCATGGCAACAGACCAGACGTCACGAGCTGGAGCTGGGCATGTGTTCCATTTTCGTCTCTTATTTTCAGAGCCGAGGATTTTTGGATAGAGGAGGAAGAGGGAAAGAAAAGACCGGAGCGACTCCAGACCTCCAGAGCGTTTTTGTGCTTTTTAGTTAAAAAAAAAAAAAATTAAAATCCTCACCATCAGCTGCCCCCCTTAAAAAAATCTTCATCTTGTCCTTTAAAAAAGGCGTTGCTTAATCGGGAGTTTGCACGACTTTTCTTTTTTTTTTTCTTTTTCTTTTTTTTTTTTTTTTTAAACCTCCTCCTGGACGCACGGATGTAATTTTTGTGCGTGAGGGCGCGCGCGCGTGTGAGTGTGTGTGTGTGTGTGTGTGTGTGTGTGTGTGTGCGTGTGTGTGTTATGCGGTGAAGATGCCCGGATCGCTGAGCAACGAGGAAGAGGGCCAAGACGATTTGGATTTTGAAGACGACGTGCCAGGTGAGGGGAGTGAATGAAGTGGACATGGGAGGAGGAAGGAAAGAAGGGAGGAAGGGACAGAGGGAAGGAGGGAGGGAGGGAAGGAGGGAGTTTATAGCCTTCAGAGATTATCCTGCTCTTGGGTTCAATGCAGGGGTTTAAAACCCCCCACACAACAACTCTTTACACCTTGTTAAAAAAGGGGGCAGGACGCAGTGACACAGAGATGTCATAACCACGTTATCATAACGCGTCATGGTCTCCTGTGCCGTCCCTCACAGAAAGCCTTCAGACTCATCGACCATCCTTAGACCCTGAATGCCTTTGTGCTCCTCTATGATATTTTCAGACAGGCGCGTTTTCTTTTGCATATAAATGACATATAAATAGCTTCTATCATAGTGCTTTACAAGAAGAGGTCAGAATGTCTTAAGATGCATCATCCTTTTTCCTCCATCAAGCTTTGCATGTAATTTTTATTTTATTTCTAAATACACCAACAACAATGTATTTATATGTTCTTAAGTACATTATTAAAACAATGCATCATTGGACAGAGCTGAAGGCCAGCTCGCTGCTTTTGTCTTGGGTGTAAAAACAACAAATCTGGCTAGGATTCCTCCAAAGAGCCACGTGTGACAGGAAAACATCCCGTAGGGTTAGGTTAATTTTCACTATCTGGAATCGACTGGACAATTAAAATGTCCTTTTGGTTTGGTCATTTGTCCAAGTTCCGATTTGGGGATCTTCCATATATCTTGGCAAGTTGTTTGGATGGGTACTAGACTTAACTTTGTAAGGAGGTTCTAATTATTATTTTTTTGTTTTGTTTCTGAAGGCGAAACGACGTAGAACCCTTAACGCTAACGCTTTTAGGTCTTCTCTGACAATAAAGATCCTCTAACGATAGACCTGTGATTGTTGAAAAGTGACCACGCCGTTCAAGTTATAGTTTAATCCGTGTAGGATTATAAAATAAAAAATAAATGTGAAAAATACATTTGTGATGCAGTTTGAATCGGTGCAATCGCACGAAATCGTTCTGCGGGGTGTCTTTCGCAGTGATGTTTGTTGGTAAATGAGGGCTTTTAGATGTACGACGTGTTTGATGCACGTGAATCGAAGAAGGCTTTGGCTGAATGCACGTTGTGACGATGTGACGTGACGCGGCTCGGGCCGAATCTGCGGAAAAGTAATTTTGAAAAATCGCACACTCGTTGGAATATCGTCAGGCTTCCTCGATTTTGCGTTCATTTCTGCGACTGCAAAATGGCAAAATCCTAGAGGGACTGATAGGATAGTAACTCTGCTTAGTCGTAGATTACTCCTGTAACAGTGTGCCTCACTGTGTTTTAGTCTTTACTCGATGGACACGGTTAAAACAGATAGATGTGTGAAAGTAAAAATGAAGCTCATTTGGAATGCTGATTATAGGCAGTAAGATGCATGGCCGCGACCGTCGGTGTTGGAGGTGGGAACGTGCGATGAATATCTAACATGAGCGTATTTAACATTTTACTAAGGCACGATTCTGGGAGTATTTTACAGACGATTTTCCAAAAGCAATCGCAAATTTCCATCACTTGCAAATGCAAACACGCCCCATAGTATTGTCCCACCACCAACACCGATTGGCAGGTTTCTGTGCAAAGCATCGGAGATGCAAATGCGAAGGGATTTGATATTCCTTTTGAATTTTGGCAGGCTCCATACGCAACCCAGAGGAAGTGTAAATAGCTGCTCTTGCTATTTTGATAGGACAGGATCATAATGCCCAAGACCTGGGGAACTGCGACTGCAAACGGACTTTGTGTTTCCATTTGAAAATCGGCAGATATGAATCTGGAGTGGTTTGCACAAATGTTTCGATCTGTGCAATATTTGATCTTCTGACACTACCAGGAAGCCTCGCGCCCCCCCCCCTTCCCCCATCTCACATCCTTCTGGGGCTGTCCTTGCTTTCTCTCAAGTAAACTATTCAGTTTTGCTAATATTAGACAACTAGATATTTAAAATCGTATACATCATATATTATTATCAATATATATCATATATTTGTTGGGAATGCTGTTAAAAGTTTTCAACCAAAAATGACTGTGAAACGAAAACAAAAAAAGGGAGAAAGAATTTGACTGTAGAAGATTAAATAAGATAGTGTATAATAATAATAATAAACGTAGTGTCAAATCTATATTTACGTTCACACATGCAGTGATTTTATTGCTGCATGTCAAATCTCCAGTCGCTGTACTATGAAATCACCGGTAGGCGTTCCTACTCCTGGTTGCCATAGTAACATTTTTCAGTAGGTGGCACAACTAGCGGTCCAATTTTTTGACAACAAAGCAGATTTCTTGCTGCTAAAACGAAACATTCTGGAGTGAGGGTGTTTGTATATAAAATTCACAAGTGCATCAGCATTTGTTTCCAGGTACAGCGTCTCACGTGCCGGAGATAAGCACGTATCCTACAAGATTGAAGGAGAAGCAACGGCGTGTGCGCTTTGCTGTTGCGGCCGTGTCTCTGTGGCGAAAGTGCAAGCGCCGGACTGTCTGAGTCCACGAAATGGTTCGGACTCGCAGGCAGCATCTCGGATCACGTGCGCTCTATTATCTTCTCTCCCGTTGGTAGTCGCCGCTCCAAGTTGCTCCAAATTTGCATAAAGTTCAACCTTTCTCAACTTTGTCATGTCTCTGGACACGCCAACATCTAGTCATCGCTCGTGTTCATGTTGAAAATGAATGGTCTCCGGTCGCTGTGAGTCGCCGTGTGTATGAATGCACCGTAGCACGTTACAAAATAAGGCGATAGTAAGTAAAACATGATTAAAATATACAGTCACTGTAGACACTTTTGAACGTTTTGCGCAAAAATAACAGTGAAAATGTGTCCGTGTGGACATGAGACAGCCGATTTGTAAAAGGATTATACGTCGATAATGCACCGTCGTTGTTGTTTTTTCTTCTTCCCTGTTTACTGCGCATTACTGCAGAATCATCTAAAAATCCACCATCCAGCTGAGATTTTACGATTGCAGCTCCCAGCTGCTCAGCTGGTAATAGTCTTACGCCCTCCTGTACTCTGTTCTTAAACCTGTAATGGCTCCTTTTCTTTACTTTCTTTCATTTTGGATGATTCCATTTAAAATGCTAAATCGTATTTATGGTAAGAATGCTAAGTATGGTAATACATCGGGTCTACGGCACAAACAACGTGACGCATCTGTGGTTTGATTGCCCGATTGAGAGATATTACGCTATGCAGCATTAATAATGCGATTTACATTTACAGTACACACGGCCTGGATGATGATTTTTTTTAAGGGAGATGTCGTTTAAACCCAATATCCTCTTTAAAATTTTATTACAATTCGCTTCCTGGATGTAGCCTCATCTGTCTCCACTTCCTCTTAAATGCGGATCTGCGGTGGATCTATTTTCCGAAAGAAGGCTTCTAATGTTGCTTTTAATACACTCCAAGAACTGAGGGAGCTCCTCTGTAGCTCCTAAACAAGACTCATCAATCTCACAGTCAGATCAGTCTCTCGCTTCCTGCGGGGTGCAGGTGTCACGCTGGGAGAGATGCGATGAAGTGGCCTCGAAGCCGGGCCACGGTTACGCTTCTTTATACCACCGTGGCGTTCGGATTGATAAAATCAATGCTGTCATAGTTTTCTTGCCTTCAGCTGACTCGGGGGTGCTCTGAAATAATCTTCAGTTCGAATCGTCCTTAATACGCCGCCTTAAGTCATTTGACTTGGAATAATTCTTCCTGTTCGTTCCTCCGAAGAGTAAAGTGATCAAATAAATTCATCGCCAAAGCTGAATATTTTAGGTCAGGTTTTGCATATAAACGACGCCACTGTTCTGCAGATTGATGCATGTATAATTTAAGAGCAAATTTCCTCTTTATTGATTTTGGAAAATGGCGTTCAGACTTCAGTGAAGGTCAGAGCACATGCAGCGTTCAGTCCACACGTCGTTTGGAAAGGCGAGAACACAGCATTTGCACTTTGGTGTGGACCTCGGGTGATCCCAGATCATGTTTATGGGTGTTTCATACAAAACCTTTTGACTTGTATTTAAACGAAAAAAAATGTATAAAGACAAGTTATTTTATGTTTTACATAATCAATGGCATAGTTTTTTGAAGGTAAACGTTTATTTTGAAATTGATGTATGCAACACGTTCCAAAAAATGTTGGGACAGGGCGATTTAGGACTAATAGCGATGTGAGAAGTTGAAATAAGACGGTGATGTGAAACAGGTGAGGCAATCGTGTAATCATAGTATATAAGGAGCTTCTAAAAAAGGTCTAGTCCTTCAAGAGAGAGGATGGGTCGAGGCTCGCCAATCTGCCAACAGATGCGTCAGTGAATAATCCAACACTTTGAGATCAACATTCCCCAAAGACACATCAGTAGGATTTTGGGCATTTCACCTTCTACACTGTACAATATAATTAAAAGATTCAAGGAATCTCTGTGCGTAAAGGGCAAGGCCAAAAACCACTTCTGAACGCGCGTGATCTCAGATCCCTCAGACGTCACTGACTTAAAAACTGTCATGAGTTTGTAATGGATATCCTGACATGGGCAACACCCCCCCCCCCCCTTCCCCGGGGGGGGTCAGGCAATACTAAACTCCCCCCCACAAAAAAAAAAAAAAAAAAGAAAAAACATATTTCAAACTGTTTTCCGACTAAACAGCCGTCGTGTTCTCCGGGCCAAAGAGGAAAAGGACCAGCCAAGCTGTTATCCACGTCAGGTCCAAAAGCCAGCGTCTGTCATGGTGTGTGGGTGTGTCTGGGCCCATGGCAGGGGTAACTTGCAAATCTGTGAGGGCATCATTAATGCAGAAATATATGGACACATATATTTTGGAGCAATATATGCTGCCATCCAGAGCAGGACAATGCCAAATCACATTCTGCCCGGATTACAAACGCATGGTTGCGTAAGCAGAGAGTGCGGGTGCTAGCATGGCCTGCCTGCAGTCCTGACCTAGCTCCAATTGAGAATATGTGGTGCATTATGAATCACAAGATAAGGCACCGAAGACCCCTTACAGTTGCGCAGCTGAAGAAATGCATAATGGATGAATGGGGGAAAGTTCCGCTTGCTAAACTTAAGCAACTGGTGTCTTCACTCAGTGTTCAAACGCTTAATAAATTAAGAAATGAAAAGGTGATGTTACACAGTGGTAAACAGTCGACTGTCCCAACTTTTTTGGAGTGTGTTGCAGTCATCAGATTTGAAATTAGTGTATATTTTAAATTAGTGTATATAAGTAAAACATAAAATAACGTGTTAATAATGTATTTTCAATATATAGTACAGGGGGAATTGAATTGTCAAATGACTCTTTTTGTGTTTTTTTTGCATTTTCCATACTGTCCCAACTTTTTCAGAATTGGTGGTGTACTAAAACGAAAGTTGTAATTCATTTTTACAAAACATTTTCTGTAGGCTGATTGGCATTTCCAAATTGTCTGTAGTGTGTGAACGGGTGTGTAAATGTGTGTGTGTGTGTGTGTACTTGTGCCTGCGATGGGTTGGCACCCCGTCCAGGGTGTCCCCCGCTTTGTGCCCCAAGTTCCTGTGATAGGCTCCAGGCTTCCCCGTGACCCTTGTAGGATAAGCGGTATTGAAAACGGATGGATGGATTTCTTTATCTTTTAGAATGAATCGATATGTATTTTCCCCTTAACACAGATATATTCCAGTGACCTATTCTGATCGGCTTACATCTGTACATACATATCATGGAAAAAAATTGCGTTCATGGTAGTTACATCACCACAAGGCATTTAAAACAGCCTAAATTGGGGAAGGAACGGTACGTTTTTGCAGTTATTTATTTATTTATTTATTTATTTATTTTCACAGTCTTGATATAGTTTCGGGAATCCAGTTTTTCGATTGTGCTTATAACCGTTTACATCAAATATTGCTCTCTCAGATTCAAAGGAGCTGGGTACAGGTACTTAATTATCTGTTGCTATAGTGTATTTTCCAAAGAAATTGAAGGTTAGCATTTCATATAAGGAATAACACATGACAGACCTTGCTGGAATTGGAAAATAATCCACGTTGAGGTGATGTGAAGCAGATTCTTTTCTTTGTTTCTTCTTATTAAGATTATATCTTAAGATCTTAAAATAGATCTAAAGATGATATCCTTTAACAGCACTTAACGACTTGAGGTATGCTATTCCCCTTATATCCCAGCTATTTGCCAATGATTGTCATTTTTGATTTATTAATGAATACATTTTCAGACTTTTTATCCGTTTATGGTTACATTTAATGTTAAGGACCGCTGGTGATACAAGTGATCACTTATTTATAACAGCTAAAAATAACAAACAAAAAAGGTAATTTCTTGAAGTTAATAAGATAAATAAAAACAAAAAACAGTTTGTCAGTGAGTTACAGAGACTTTCCTTCGGTGGAAAACTTACTAACTGTTACAATGCACTGATGCTGGACACTCCTTCCATAAACACCTCCTCCCAGAAACCTTGACCATATCAACAATGACAATGTTGTTCTTTGCTAAATAACAATTTTGAAATCCATTTATTATTGGACTATCGATTATGCGTCGCGCCTCTGTGAATAAGCCATATCTATAGAAATCTATAGAACGAGCACACTCGTATAAACCTGTCATTTATGTTACAGCGAGAACGACTGTCGGATTCGAGAATTGGTGTTAATATGAAATATATAACGGAGCAGTCAGTGTAGGAGGTGAGCACCAGCCTCGGCTGAGCCGGTCACTCATGCAGACCTTCAGTAGGTGAAGATTTATTAAGAAGAATAAATAGCCGGTCTGCAAAATGTCAGAGAAATGATATGGATGTAGAATAACATCTTTTAAGTTTAGTTCCTGCTCATAACATTTAATATATACCTATATGAAAACAGTGGTTTAGTGGTTCGAGCGTTTGCATCACACCTCCAGGGTTGGGGGTTCGAAACCCACCTTTGGGGTTTCCCCGGGTTCTCTGGTTTCCTCTTTAAGTCATAAGATCTGATATAATCATAATATCTGAATTTATGAGGAAAAAGTCATAATATTTCAAAAAAATAAAAGTCATAATATTACAAGAAAAAAGTCACCATACTTAGAGAATAGAGTCGTAATACATATAAAGAAAAAAGTAGTCCTATCTGTTATTATGAGGGAAAATGTCATAATATTTCAAGAAGAATAGTCAAGAATATTTTGTCTAAATAGAATTGTACTATTTGGATAATTAAAAAAAAATAATATTATGAGGAAAAACCTCAATATTTTGAGAATAAAGTTGTAATATATAGAGTAAAAAGTCAGAATGTATGGTATTGCAAGAAAAAAAAGTCACAATACTGAAATTTTTAATATCATGATTAAAAGGAAATTGCAATATTTCGAGAATAAAGGCGTAATATAGAGATAAAAAAAGTCATGATGCTATGAACGAGTCGTGCATATAACACTCGGATGTTACAATGACGGACAGCTGTTACAGGTGTTATCCCACAGAAGTATGCAGACCGTGTGAGATGTTGACACAGATGCTACAGGTGAAAACAGGAAACAAATGCAAATATGAGTCAAGCATAACTTAATGCCAGAAGCTCGCAGGAAGTCGACTCGGATATCGCACAGATCGATATCATGTATCACCTGATACTCTGAGCTCTGATGTCAGTATTTTATCGTAAATGGAAAAACTGGGATCGGTTCAGCTGTTGCATTCCTTCTATCTCTTATTAGTAGTCAGGAGGATCTGCAAGAGCACAGCGTTTCGGGTGTGCGCTTTCGTGTAATAACGATCAGCGCCAGGGCTTCCGTCGTTACATAGCGAACAGACCATCGCACATGTTGTCTCCTCATTGATCCTGGACACTTTAGCGAATGCACTCTGAATCCAACAAAGCGTCTGCGCTTTAAAAAACCCTCTCGAATGCCCTCTCACGGAGCGGTTAAATGGAGGTTAAGTGGATTTTAAGGATAGCATGCAGGAGATACAGAAAGCCCCTTTTTTCCTCGGTCCCCTCGGGGTGCAGTGCAGGATTTGAAACGTGCTGCGTATTTCATGGCCTACTGCCTGAGCAGCAACATTAAGGGAGAAGAGAGAGAGAGAGAGAGACACACACAGACAGACGCACTCCTTATCCATCATTACCGTCTCTTAACCCTGCTGCTCTATTCATTACTTAGCAATGCAAGTCTCATCGCCACAGGCCATTTCTTTTGATTTTACAGCTGTACAACTGTGAAATGTAGTTAAAAGAGTCTCATCTTTATTTCAATTACTAGTAGAATAAACACAGGCTTAGATGCTTAGAAAAATATGAAACAGGTTCTTTGGATTGTTCTTGTCTTTCCTTTCTTATAGCGCAACTCTGTTATAGGGTTCTACAAGCTTTCAGGGAAAAAAAAAACAATAAACACCCTTAAGCGTTCTAGATTTAGCCCCATCACCTACTTGAAGATCTTCCCAGACGTAGATGTGTAAGTACAGGTGTTAATGTGTAGGCTAGAGCTGCAACAACTAATCAATAAAATCGATAATAATCGATTGTGAAAATTGTTGTCAACTAATCTCATTATCGATTAGTTTGTCTCTGCGAGGTACATTTACTAATTACGTTACTTCTGTTCTGAAAGTTGTGTCCCAAATGACGTCCTATACACTTACACTATGCACAATATACCCTACCATCCAGTGCAGTGTTTCTCAACCCGAGGGGTGGCTCTGCAGACCCCTAGTGGTCAGTGGTGTAATTTCAGTGGGGCGTAGGAAAGTTTTTTAAATGTTTAATGTTTAATTTAGTGGTTAGCACGTTCGCCTCACACCTCCAGGATCCGGGGTTCGAGTCCCACCATGTGTGACATGCATGGTAGGCTGATTGGCGTGTCTAAAGTGTCTGTAGTGTGAGCATGTATGTGATGTGATGTGATGGACTGGTACCCTGTACCCCGCCTTGTGCCTGTCGCTCCCTGGGATAGGCTCCAGGTTTCCCCTGAAGAAGGAGTAAGCAATAGAAGGTGGATGGATGGATGGATGGAGATATATATATATATATATATATATATATATATATATATATATATATATATATATATATATATATATATATATATATATTATATATATATATATATATATATATATATATATATATATATATATATATATATATATATATATATATGTGTATGTGTGTGTGTGTGTGTGTGTGTGTGTGTTAAAATATGCAATGTTTTACAATTAATCCATTTGTATCACTTGCTGAGCTGAGCTGATGATCGTTCTTTGATGGATTTATTTAACATTTATTTACAAATGAAATGATAATTTGCAAAAACCTATAAATGGTAGACAAGTTCCAATGTTGCATTGATGGATAAAATAAACAAAGGATAATTATCACACCAACAATAAAAAGTCCATCCATACATCTTCTACCGCTTACTCCTTCAGGGTCGTGGGGAACCTAGAGCCTATCCCAGGAATCATCGGGCACAAGGCGGGGTACACCCTGGACAGGAAGCCAGTCCATCGCAGGGCACAATCACATACACACTCATTCATACACTACGGACACTTTGTAAAAAATTTAATCTTGAAATGTTTTGATTCAATGTTAATGTTAATATTATTAATGTTAAATATGAATAAAATAAAGCAGCATATATGACTGTTTAATATATAGCCTATAATTGTTGTGGAGTGAGGGGGTCCTTGTGGATTGTTCAAAATATGCTAGGGGTTCAGAGCTCACAAAAGGTTGAGAATCTCTGGTCTAGTGCATGAATTTTAGAAAGGTAATATCGTCTCAAATGGAACACATTAGTTTTTTACTAACCCGAAAGTTTGCCCCTCCAATTAATTGAAAAAATTATCTGCAAACTAATCGATTATGAAAACAATTGTTAGTTGTAGCCCTATTAATGTGAGAGATGCAAGTGAGGTCACTCGACGTGCATCGGGACAGGAGGACAGATACGAAGACAAAGAGGGCTTTGACATAAACAAGGGAGCGTATCGGACAAGGCTATCTGGTCGTGCTGTGCCGCACGGGTCATAACACGGGCAGCCGACAACAAAGCAGAATAATCCATAATCATAGAACCGGGAATGCGAGTGAGGGTCAGGACAAGAGAACAAGACCGAGGCACAATCAAACAAAGACGCACGAGGGAATAAATAGACAGAATGAAAAGAAGACGTGAACTGGAACTCTGACTGTTGTATAATTGAAGATATCATCAGCAGGTGGAAGCACAAATAATAATACAGGACGGTTCGCTATTCAGCAGCGGAAAATGTATAAACGTAACTCTGGTGAAGATTTCTGTAAGGAGATGTTCATTTAGCATTTATGAAAGAAGACTTCAGGGGCCGTGTTTTGAGGAGCCTTTAAGTTTTCTACAATGGGACCATTGCTGAGGAGAAGTTTGCTCTTTGCGACAAACTTTGTATGTTTAATTTTTTTGTCTTGTTCATTTCAAGAAACAGAAACAGAAAAAGAAAGGCTGGTGAGAGAAAGTCTTGTTTTATGGCTGTTATAACGTTAGTGATGACAGGAAAATAACTTGTTTGACTGACATTAAGCTCCACAAAATGACAGTAATGCCATTAATGACAGTGCTGTGAAAAAGTATTTGCCCCATCCAGATTTCTTCTGTTTTTGTGTATCTCATACTAAATAGTTTTAAATCTCCAAACTGAACACAATGTAAAACAAAGGCAACTTGAGTAAACACACTATACAGTTTTTATGTATATTTTTTTACTGAAGCAAAAAAAGTTATCCAACACCTTTTGTTCGTATGAAAAACTAATCGCACCCTTAAACTTAAAATCTGCTTGTGCCACCTTTAGCAGCAATAACTGCAACCAAACGCTTCAGGAGATCAGTCTTTCACTTACTTCTAGGACTAGGACTTTCTCCTACACTTTGGATCATTGTCTTGCTGCATAATCCAGTTGCGCTTGAGTTTCAATTTATGGACTGAAGACCAGACATTCTCCTTTAGAATTTTCTGGTAGAGAGCAGAATTTATATTTCCTTGAATTACTGCAAGTTGCCCAGGCCCTGAAGCAGCAAAGCATCCTCGCATCATCACGCTGCCACCACCATGCTTGACTGTGGGTATGATATTCTTTTTGTGGAATTCTGTGTTTGGTTTACGCCAGATATAACGGGACCCTGTCTTCCAAACAGTTCCACTTTCAACTCACTAGTTCACAGAACATTCTCTTAAAAGATTTGAGGATCATCAAGGTGTGTTTTTGCAAGATTCAAACAAGCCTCAAAGTTATTCTGGGTTAGCAGTGGTTTTCACCTCGCCTCTCTTCCTTGGATAGTGTTCTTGAACAGTGTCTTTCTGATAGTGGAGTCATGAACAGTGACCTTTATTGATGGCAGAGAGGCCTGTAGGTCCTTCGATGTTGTCCTTGGCTCTTTTGTGATATCCTGGATGAGTCGTCACTGTGCTCTTGGAGGTATTTTGTAAGGTCAGCCACTTCTAGGATGGTTCACTACCGTGACGAGTTTTTACATTTGAAGATGATGGCTCTCACTGTGGTTCTTTGGAGTCCCAGAGCCTTTGAAATAACTTCTGGAAAAATTATTTCTGGAATTTCTTTCAACTTTGGCATAGTGTGTTTCTGGGTAAGACCTTTTGACCAACTTCATGCTGTTGAAAAAGTTCTATTTAAGAGTTGATTTGTTGGAACATGGTTTGCAGTAATCAGGCCTGGTTGTGTCTAGTTCAGCTGAACCCTATTATGAATGCAGTTTCATAGATTTGGGGAGTTAGTAACTAGTATAACTTAGTAACTTCAATGTAGTACAGGGTGAATTGATTATTATTATTATTATTATTATTATTATTATTATTATTATTATTATTTAAATTTCTATACTGTCCCAACTTTTGTGGTTGTAGTACCCATCCATTATGTACCATATATGACTAATTAATTCCCACATGCCTCCATATCAAATAATAATAATAATTTGATGTCAGGAGAATCTTGAATCATAGAAAGAGTGTTTGCATGTCAGAAACAGGGCATGACCACAGCGTGTTTGTGTTTATTATATATTACATTCTGTGTGTGCAGATGAGGATGAGGAGACCGAACACGTCCGCGTGCCGCTCTCGCCTCTGGAGCGCTTCTTCTCAGACGACGACTTGATCAAGCAGAAGAAGAAGAAACCCAGCAAGCAGAAGGAGGGCAGGATGCCTAAAGTGAAAAAGAAGAAGAAGGAGGTAATATTTTTATGCTCAAGGAAAAAAAACAATTCAGCTTTCTAGATGATTTACTAATCACTAATGTGATGGATATTACAGAGGGAATTTTCCAAAATGTTGGTAATTGTTGGATTTTATTACGAAAAATATTATTGAAAAAAGCTTTTATGACTGCTGTAAGAATATCAGCAATCAACTCGCTAAAAAAATATTGTGATTTCGATTGATTAGAAAAATTTTTATCTTAGGTTCAGGATTAATTTTTTTATTTAACTTCTGGTCTTTATGTGCAGTCCTGTGATGTTAAAGCAGTGTGGAAGATCATCCACAGATTGGGCCTTGTGTGTGTGTGTGTATATATGTGTATGTGTATGTATGTGTGTATGTGTGTGTATGTGTGTATGTATGTATGTGTATTTGTGTGTATGTATTAGTATGTGTGTAGATGTGTGTGTGTGTATATATGTGTGTATATGTATGTGTATTTGTGTGTGTCTGTTTATATGTGTAGATGTGTGTGTGTATATGTGTGTATGTATACATGTGTATTTGTGTATATGTGTGTGAGTATATGTGTGTATGTGTATGTGTGTTGGTATGTATATGTATTTGTGTGTGTGTCTGTGTATATATATATAATATATATATATATATATATATATATATATATATATATATATATATATATATATATATACAGTATCTCACAAAAGTGAGTACACTCCTCACATTTTTGTAAATATTTCATTATATGTTTTCATGTGACAACACTGAAGAAATAACACTTTGCTACAGTGTAAAGTAGTGAGTGTACTGCTTGTGTAACAGTGTAAATTTTCTGTCCCCTCAAAATAACTCAACAAACAACCATTAATGTCTAAACCGCTGGCAACAAACTTGAGTACACCCCTAATTGAAAATGACCAAATTGGGCCCAAAGTGTCAATATTTTGTGTGGCCACCATTATTTTCCATCACTGCCTTAACCCTCTTGGGCATGGAGTTCACCAGAGCTTCAAAGGTTGCCACTGGAGTCCTCTTCCACTCCTCCATGATGACATCAAGGAGCTGGTGGATGTTAGAGACCTTGTGCTCCTCCACCTTCCATTTGAGGATTCCCCACAGATGCTCAGTAGTGTTTAGGTCTGGAGACATGCTTGTCCAGTCCATCACCTTCACCCTCAGCTTCTTTAGCAAGGCAGTGGTCATCTTGGAGGTGTGTTTGGGGTCGTTATCTTGCTGGAATACTGTCCCAGTCTCCGAAGGGAGGGAATCATGTTCTGCTTCAGTATGTCACAGTACATGTTGGTGTTCATGGTTCCCTCAATGAACTGTAGTTCCCCTGTGCCAGCAGCATTCATGTAGCCCCAGACCATGACACTCCCATCACCATGCTTGACTGTCGGCAAGACACACTTGTCTTTGTACTCCTCACCTGGTTGCCGCCAAACACACTTGACACCATATGAACCAAATAAGTTTATCTTGGTCTCATCAGACCACAGGACATGGTTCCAGTAATCCATGTCCTTAGTCCAGGGGTGCCCACACTTTTTTGACTTGCGAGCTACTTTTAACATGACCAGTCAAAGAGATCTACCTACACTAAAAATGCTAAACATATATTTATTTATATATATACTGCGTATATTTCAAATATATATATATATATATATATATATATATATATATATATATATATATATATATATATATATATATATATATACATACACACACACACACACACACACACACAAATATATATGTTCACATACCTTGTATAACTGCATGAACCCTTATGGCACACTACAATTCAGTACATTTTTGGTCAATAGCTTACTCTGATGACATGCATTGAATAGAATCAGCCAGGGTTGCACAGTCCGGACAGTAGCTGCTATTAGCCAGCCTCAAGCAGGACTCCAAATGATGATCAGTCATTGTGGAACAGTATTTGGACTTACTAATTTTCATGTGGGAAAAAGCTGACTCACATAAATAAGTACCAAATAATGCAGTCGAGGTTGTACATTTCCTCATGTTTGGGTACGTTTCCCCCTGTAAGTAAGTTCCAAAACTGTCCATGAGCCCTGGACTTCAGCTGAAGGTCAGTCTGTAGTTTAAAAATCTCATCCTCCACTTCAGACGAGTTCAGGTGAAACAGCGTTGCAATTTTCGATGCGAGTGAATCAACCTCAACATTGTCCCTAAACGAGTAGCACATGAATGTAGTGACTGGCTCCAGTACAGCAAAGTCTTGAAAGCATCTGTGAAACTAATGACCGACAGACAGCTGTCAATCTGCTCCGTGTAGCGTGCAATGTTCAACTGCGCACAAGCCTTCCGCTGCGTCTCCAGCTCTGACACAAGGTTTTGGAAGTTCGCAAAATCATGGCGCTGCAGCTTTGAGGACAGAAGTTGCATTTTCCATTTAAAAGGCATTAACTGCCTTTAATTTTTGTCTTTTCCTTGCAGATCCAAATTAAGTTGGTCAGATCGGTTAAAAATGCTTGGTTAAAAAATGTCCAGCAGCCACTGATCATCATTGAGTTGGGTGTATTCTGCATGTTTAACAGCAAAGAGAAACTCCTTTATCTCCAGACAGAACTCTTGAAATCTCTGCAGGAATTTACCCCTACTAAGCCATCTCACGTCAGTGTGTAGCAGGAGCTCAGAGTGGTCGCAGTCTGCCTTCTCCAGATGCGCACAGAACAGCTGTCTTTGAAGTGATCTAGCACGTATAGAACAGGCGATCTTTGTTGCCACATCTATGATCTCTTTCATGTTTAGCATTTTTGCGCATAAGGCTTGTTGGTGTATTATGCAGTGGTAATTAAGGAAGTTAGGGAAAGTATCGTCTTCCCTGCACTTGGCAATGAATCCATTTGCGCTGCGAACCACTGGGGTGCACCGTCCGTGGTGGCTGATATCAATTTGCACACTGGGAGCTGGGTTTTGTCAATGTAGTCTTTAAAAGACTGAAAAATGTTAACTCAGTGATTCGCTCGCTAGCCTTTAGCGCTGGTGCGTTTGATCACATACGCGTGGTGAGAGAAAAGATGAGATCTCAGACTGGCTGCCCTGTACATCAACTAACATCTTTTTTTTTTTTTAATGGCGATCTACCCGCATTTCCTTTGCGATCGACGTATTGGGCACCCCTGCCTTACTCTGCTTGTCTTCAGCAAACTGTTTGCGGTCTTTCTTGTGCATCATCTTTAGAAGAGTCTTCCTACTGGGACGACAGCCATGCAGACCAATTTGATGCAGTGTGTGGCGTATGGTCTGAGCACTGACAGGGTGACCCCCCACCCCTTCAACCTCTGCAGCAATGCTGGCAGCACTCATACGTCTATTCATTGAGGGAACCATGAATGCCAACATGTACTGTGACACACTGAAGCAGAGCATGATCAGTATGTAGTATTCCAGCATGATAACGACCCCAAACATACCTGTATGTGTATGTGTGTATGTGTATTTGTGTGTTTTTGTGTATGCGTGTGTATGTGTGTGTGCATGTGTGTCAGCTGGTTCAGTCGGTCAGTAGTTCACATTCCTGTTCTCTGCATGAGATAATGGAGGGATTCCTCTTTTTTACATCCTCCATCCTTCGTTCTTGTTTTTCTACTCTTTTCCTCTCTCTCTCTCTTTCTCTCTGCCTCTCTATTTCTCTCTTTCTCTCTTTCTCTCTTTCTCTCTCTCTCTCTCTCTCTCTCTCTCTCTTTCATTGCTCAGAGAAAGATTTTTTTTCTTCCCAATGACATTTTCAAATTGTACAAATCAAAACCCATTTGGAGTCTGATATCATTTTGCAGAGGGAACGAAATATGAGTCACACCAAATATGATCATTATTTATTTTTTTCCAGGAGCCATTGTTCGCCCTTGATTACGTCTGTTTATCTATATCTCTCGCTGTTTTCTCGATCCTGTTCAACACTTGGCTTTAGAAGGTTTGGCGAGCACACATCGCTATACAGCAACATAAACTTCTAACAACATGTGCACTAACCGAGCGACATTTTGAACTACAATAATTTTCCAAACACTTCCTTGTTGAAATTATTGGCACTCTTACCTTAAAGCACAAATATTAGGTGAATCCTCTCCTGGAGAGAGTATAACAGTTCTAAGTCTCTGTCTGTAACTGTAACATCTTACAAGCATGGAGGAGCTCATGGAGGATTTTTCCCGAACATTCCAAGCAAATGTATCCCTTTAGGTTTGTGCATGTGCTTGAAATCAGACCAGTGGTTTGAGTAAACGTGACTATGTCTACATCCGATTATTTGTGCCAAAACCATTTCTTTGCTGATTTTGATTTATGAATAAGGTTGAAAAATCTGCCTTTGTTCAATTCTTAACCACCTGGCAGAGGCAGCCAGGTTTGAATCTAAAATATATCCCTATCCTATTTTATTTAGCAGAACTCGTGATACTACCAATGTTTCAAGATCTCCTGGACTACCACGTTCTGTGATTTTTTTTTTTCCTTGTATACATTCTACTTTTTTTTCTCCAACACATGCAGATGGTGTTTCGAAAAGTGGTTCGATCTGAACATGACGCACGATTCTAATTGTAGCCTCGATGAGGCTTGATGAAAATTAGGAGCTGAATTTTGTGGGCTTCGTTCAGGAAGAGCTCCTTTAGTGCAATTTACCAAACAGCCAGTTATGGACGTGGAATCTAATTATCGATTTGGGAGCCTGCTAAAAACATACGAATCAACAAAACGGTGTAATTCTGAAATAAAAAAAGCTTCTTCGCCTCCCTCAGCATTCTTCCTGTCTGTCACGCATTGTGGGTTAAAGCTCTTGGTTGCATCGAATTATTAATCATAACACATTTAGGAAACAAGAGGTTCTTATGAGAATGCTGTAAATGGTTTCTCCAGCTGTTTGAGTAAAACATATAAATGATTGATGGTAACGATTAATTTATTGCTATTTTCCCCCTTTGGCCTCCTTACAGAGTTACCTGAGTGAGAGATATAAACCATTAAGTGTACCGTTTATCTTATACAGCTTAGTTGCATTTCCTCCAAATCCACCAGTACTTCCGGAGGTGGCTGTAATTCTCAGTAATCCCTTCAGCACTTTTCTCTTTCTCTCGTTTGTTTCCTCCTTCCTCTTTCCGGCTCTCCTTAGCTTTTCACTTTCACTCGTCTTTCTTTACATTTTTCATAATCTGCCTCTTTCCTTCTCTCTCTGTCTCTATCCCCCCCTCTCCTCCACTTTCCTCCAATCTCAATTTTCATTTCAATTCTTTATTTACCGTGTCCTCTATTAGCATAACTAATAAAATTGAGTTCATGTTTCATTGTTTTCCGCGCTTTCCTTTTCTATCGCTCTTGTTTTCTCAATCTCTTATTCTCGTTTTTTTTTCTTCCACTTTCTTTCTCATTCTCATTCAGTCTCTCTCTCTCTTTCTCTCTTTCTTTCTTTCTCTTGCTCGGTGGGTGTGTAAATGAGATTTGTCTAGACTGCCCCTCAGAGCGCAGCCGCTGCATCCTCTGCGAAATGAGCTCGTTATGCAAACGCGCCTGATCGAGTGGCGCGCTCTTATTGGCTGCCGCAGTAGCGGAGGAGAGAGAGAGAGGGTTACTATGGCAACTATGGCGGACAGTCCTACAGCTCTGCGGCATCGCAGCCTTTTCCCTGTTTCTGCCACTGAAATGTGCATCTGAAAGCCAGTAAATGTGCAACAGGCTGCGTTTTCTAAAGCTAACACACACACCCGCACCCGTGCGTGCACACACACACCCCATCCACATGGTCATACACCTTCTGTGTTTTCAGACCAGCAGGGATTACTGTAGTGTTTGTAGTGCTTTTACCTTTTCCATTTATTTTCTATGACCGTTTTAAAGATGGCTTCTCAAAAAACAACAGGTTTCACCCCTTAGAGAAGGATACACATCTCAAACAAACAAACAAATGCTGATTGGTAATAACATGAATAGCTTTGTCATGCAAGTACCATTTTTACAGACTAAGATTTCCATACGTTTGTTTGCTTATTATTATTGCCAGTCTGTAGTAATCCCGATCAGTTCGGATGCAATACGTGATCTCTGTATAAATCAGAGCAATTGGAGTGTGTTCACGGTGTACACATGATTATCACACCAAAAGCAAAGCTACCACATACCTGCTATTAATATGAACTGATTATTTTGACCTTTTATTATAAGCACTTTTTGTTTATAATCTGTTTTATCACAGGATTTAACATGAAACATGATTTATACCAACATGGCAACTTTGTGACCATTTTATCCAGAGCATACGTTCGTGCAGTTTTCTAATTCGTGTGGCAGCAGTGCAATGCATAAAAGCATGCAGATACAGATCAATAGATCAATAGCTTCAGTTAACAGTGATTTACTCTCATTGGCTAGTGAGATTTGGCTCCCTAACGAGGAAGTAGAAACTTCAGTGTTGTGAGTTTTGGAGCGTGCATGGATGTATAATTCTAGTGTTTGCACTTTGTAGTGGAAATGATTTGCTTACTTAGCATTTTAGTTCGCAGTTAATATTTTGGATTGTCTCGTACAACAATTTTTTTTCGAGATAGCGGCACGGAGCGTCATCGTTGCCATCGTCATCGTCATCATCCTCCTCGAGCTGTCAATACAAATCTCACTAGCCAATGAGAGCAAATCTCTGTTAAGCCCTGCCCACATGAGAGACTTGTGCCAGAACGGTGAATGTATGTAAACATCTGGAGCATAAACGAAAAGTTCACAAGCGTAAATGATAACTCTGCCAGCGTGTAATCATAAATCATGATTAGTGCAAAGGAAGTTTAGAAAATTATTTTCAGTTTCAGAGTGTTTTTCTTCTTTCCCGTTGTAAATTGAAAAGTCACATTCAATACTTTTGGCTGGTTCGAGCTAACAGAAAGGCTACAGCAACTCAACTAACCACTCTTTACAAACTGTCAGCAGAAATGCATCTTAGAACACCAAGCGATGTTTGTTTTTCGAATCTTCCCCCGACCCAGTTTCAGCGAGTGCGTGCCCGCTGTGGCCGATTCAACCTGACGCGTCCTTTGCTGTTGTAACCCATCCACCTCATTTTTCGAACACGTTGCTCGTCCTGAGATGCTTTTCTACTCATCACGGTTGTAAAGAGTGGTCCTTCCTTGTCAGCTTGAACCGGTCTGGCTGTTCTCCTCATCCGAAACGGATCATTTCGATCTGAACCGAATAACCGAGTCAAAATAGTGTCACTTTAAAGTGTGCTTCGATTCTCAGGGTTGCTCCAGCGAGCACGAGGCAGTATCGGACAGGGAGGACCAGCGCTCCGGTAGCGAGAGCAGCAGCTACGGCATGCTGAAGAAGAAAAAGAAGAAGCCCAGAGAAAAGAAGGAGAAGAAAGGCAAATGGAGGAAGAAGGACGACGATGACGACGATGATGATGACGACGGAAATATGAAGGTTAGATACATTTTCCCAGAGGTGTGACGATATATATACCAGAATTAGGTCGAGTGTCAAATAGTTATTGTTAATATTATACCGTGTTGGCATAAATAATGACATACTATTAGAATATTATTTATTGGCAAGTTGTGTTCCTTAGTTGTGAAATATTGGAGTCTCCTTCCGGAAATTATAAATATTAAAGAAGGCTTTATCACATCTTTTTTTTGTTTACCAACACTGTTTTAGTAAACAATCTGTTTATTTATGGCCTAAATCACATGCAGTGTCTGCTGTAAGAGTCCCGGTGAGTTAGCTGTTACTATAGAAATAGAATGTGTGATATATTATAAACCAGAGATTAAAATTACACCCAGAACTATCATTCACACTGCTTTCAGAGAAAATGAATCCTTCGAACCAATCATAATTACGAATTTAACAGCAGCGTGGAATACATTTCAGAAGGCTAACGTGGCATAACAAGTCAGTTTGATATATATTCAACCAGTTTAAACCAAATACATTGAGCACTTGCACCATTTCCTGTCATGTCACCTCCCCCTCTTCATAAAATGCGAAGCTATAAATGGATTGACGGATGTGACGTGAAATGACACGTTCCCAATTGTTGGGGAATAGTTACTGAGAACCTTTCTTTCATTTCTTTTTATGTCCTCCAGGAACCCAAATCTTCGAGTCAGCTGATGGAGGAGTGGGGTCTTGAGGACGTCCAGTACGCCTTCTCCGAGGACGATTACAAAACCATAACCAACTACAAGGCCTTCAGCCAGTTCCTCAGGTTCTCCTTTAAGACAAAGCATCGTTTCAACTTCACAAATGCTCAAATGCTAGATTTTATATCTGGTTTCTTAGGGACTTACAGTAGATACACAGTCCTTTTACCATTCAGCTGGTTAAAATAGTGAGAACACTGTTGCCTGGCAACAGGAAATAGGGAAATAGCTAGCACAGGTCTTTTATATGAACATTGTATAGGCACAATGACGTTAAAAAAAAAACTACACAAAACTAACAGGAATATTAACATTTACCTCAGATGTGTTGATAAATGACATAAAAAAAACTCCATGTACGCAGAATTAAATTGGAATTAGTCTTAACACTGACTGCTAACTGTAACTTATTTTAACTCCAGTTCCTGTTATACAGTCTAATTAAAACCATGTGTACACAACAATGCTAAAACACACAGAGAGTGTTGAGGTTTATTTATACTACTCATAAAGATTCTGTCAAGCATCTGGAATATTTACTACTTATTCATTAAGTATGCATGTGAAAGGTTTCGGAGAGGCCATTTATATATATATATATATATATATATATATATATATATATATATATATATATATATATATATATATATATATATATATATATATATATATATATATATGTGTGTGTGTGTGTGTGTGTGTATATATACATATATGTACTAGTTAATTTACGTTAATGTTAAATTATGTGTTGCATTTTATGGATTTGTTTTTTACAAATAAAGTCATGCTCAAGATTAAATTAGGGATGCACCGAACGTTCGGCGGCTGAAATTATTAAAACAGCATAAAAAGCACCTTTTTATATGTATAATTCACGATGTGTGAATTCGACAATGACGTGTTTGATGACGCGACCAAATAACCTAGCAACCAGAGTGAGAAGCGCGAATGTCATGACCTCCACTTCCGGCCGCGCTCGGAGAGATGACACGCACATGCCCAAGCTACGTGCACAAGTGTTCAGACCGTGACATTATTTACTGTGGACATGGGCGTTTGTTCTGTTACTGTTCCGGAGTATTTGGTCACGTCACGAGACGTAAGGGAGTAGAGTACAAAGGCAGGTAAAGACGTATTTATTTATTTTATCGTAATCCAAAAAATGTAGTCAAGACAGGCAAAGGGTCAGGCATAAACGGGAAGTATTCAAAGCAGGGATCAGAGTCGCGGTCACAGAAAACAGGGTCAAAACACAAAACAAGAAACATGAGCTAGTACTATGGACTGGGAGCGGAAAAACCAGCAGGGACTAAATGAACTAATCTATAGTTTAAACTAACTAAATCTATCAAGGAACATAACATTAACAATGTATCTAACTCTACTATGTCTACTATAATACTCCGCAAGGTGTACAGGGATGCAAGCGGCATATATCCCCAATATAATCAGCCATATAGAACCATTTTTTGCACTCTTGTCAATGCACTTTTTAATGCACTTTTAAAGTTGTAGGCTACAGAGTGTTCCATTCTTTCAGCTGTCAGTTATAGGCCTAACATCGGCTATTCAAGGGAAGCTTAAAGATGACCACATAAAAATATTATTATTTTCCTAATTTATTTATTTAAAGTTATATTGTGCCTTTTAGTGGTTAGCACGTTCGCCTCACACCTCCAGGGTCCGGGGTTCGATTCCCGCCGGCGCCATGTGTGTGCGGAGTTTGCATGTTCTCCCCGTGCTGTGGGGGTTTCCTCCGGGGACTCCGGTTTCCTCCCCCAGTCCAAAGACCTGCATGGTAGGCTGATTGGTGTGTCTAAATTGTCC
Organism: Ameiurus melas; assembly: GCA_012411365.1. Taxonomy (NCBI): domain Eukaryota; kingdom Metazoa; phylum Chordata; class Actinopteri; order Siluriformes; family Ictaluridae; genus Ameiurus; species Ameiurus melas. The sequence continues at coordinate 20,409,285 of CM022752.1, forward strand.
GTAGTGTATGAATGGGTGTGTGAGTGTGTGTGATTGTGCCCTGCGATGGACTGGCACCCTGTCCAGGGTGTACCCTGCCTTGTGCCCAATGCCCCCTGGAATAGGCTCCAGGTTCCCCGCGACCCTGAAGAAAGAATAAGCGGTAGAAGATTTATGGAGGGATATATTGTGCCTTGTTGGCAGCCTATGCCTACTGGAATGAAAAAAAAAATATTCAGTGTAAATATTTTGAAATCGTAGTTTTTATAATTGATTGTTTTTCTTTGAATAGCAAGACAAAACAGTAAAAAGCACACTGTGACTTTTTACTTTATGCAATGGTGAAAAAAATGGCAAAATAAATGTAAAAAACACGAAAAAACGTGTTCGGTATAAGTTTTTCATTATATTCGGTTTTGGTCAAGAATCTATATATTTTTCACTATCCTATCTTTACCTGATATTTAGACCTCTCATCGCCAAGAAAAACCCGAAGATTCCAATGTCCAAGATGATGACGGTGTTAGGCGCTAAATGGCGTGAGTTCAGCGCCAACAACCCGTTTAAAGGCAGTTCGGCGACAGCTGTAGCCGCTGCAGTGGCTGCCGCCGTGGAAACGGTCAACATCACGCCTTCGATCTCCATCAGCAGCGTCCAGCAGCTCTCTCCAATGGGGCAGGTCAAAAAAGCCAAAACCAAAGAGGGCAAGGGTGAGGATGCTTGTCTTGCTTCTGCTACTAATAGCATCTGACAATTTACACTGATCTTCCTGTTCAAAAGTTTACACCCTCCTCCTACCTCCTGGCTGTTATCATGCATCGTGTTGCCTTCTCGAGCATCAGTGAATATGTGCACCATTTGTATGTGCAAGTGTATGTAAACTTACGACCTCAGCTGTATATTAACGCGCTCGTTCTAACAGTTATTGTGTCCGTGATACCAACGTACACTGGGACATAAGCGGATTGAAATAAACTTTTCTTAGGAAGTAGTCTCCAGAGTCAGCATTTTGTAACGGATTCTGGTTGTCCGTTAGGTGTTCTGGTTTCTCAATATCATCACGTTTTTTGTTTCTTATTAACTTCACACGAGGAAAAACAGCGAGGCTGGAGATGGAACAACTGTTTATACCTGCTATAATGTAACATACGATAACAGGAATTAGCTCGAGTTTGTGCCACAACATTGAAAGTAACTATAACAGCTAGAGTTGCTAGTGTTAGAAGATTGGCGTTGCAGTTTTGAAGAAAACAATCACATTTCAGATGCGTTACATTATGTATTGTTTTCTTATTAAAGCATGCCCTCAAGTGTTTTATTCCTTACTTAACATCTTTAAATCTGGGACAGATTATTGACCGAGCTATATTTTCTAGTGGTTTCAAAAATTTTAAAAGTTATTTTCTTATTTATTATTTACTTTAATAAACTTAAAAATGTAAAACTATGCGGTCTCCATATCTATAGCCAAATTTGTATTTTATATGTTTATTCATAACCGATGGATTGATCTTGGACAAAAACAAATTAGTTTTGATTATTTGATTAAAACACACATAACAGCGCTCGACAGCCATTTGATTTACACATTAAATTCGCGTAGGAAAAAATGGTTTAGAGTTTAGATTATCCAGACCTTTAACACTGCTGTGTAATATGTCTGTGCATTATTGAAGCGATTATATTAAATGCCTTTTTTCGACCGTCACAGGGCCGAGCGCAAGAAAGAAGAGCAAGCAGCCAAAGGACACGAAAAAGAAAGCAAAAGCCAAGAAGCCCAAATTGAAAGCAGGCCAGAGCAGCAAGAGGAAAAAAGCCTCCTCTGTAAGAGTGGCCTTGTGTTGTAGTGCCAGAACTTGTGTCGTGTGTACAATTCCCGCTCAATTCCATGGCAGTTTTAAATTTTATTTTTAACTGCATAGATACTTAAAATGTACTTTATATCACAAAAGGGTCCATACGATGTTTCCTTCTTTTCCCCAACAGAGCGAAGACGATTTCTTAGACGACTTCTCCGACTTCGATGACATCAGCATCCACAGTGCCTCCGTTCGCTCCGACGCCTCGGGGGTGCCCAAGAAGAAAACGAGACGAGGACGCAAAAAGAGGAAAAGTAAAGAGACCATTTTCTACATTTTCTTTTTTTTTTAAATACTCTGAGACTCCGAAGGTTTGCGTATGCGAAAAGTCTAACGTCAAAGAAAGATCAGTTGAAGAAATAGAGAGAAGACGTAGGTGATAAACTCAAGTATGTGAAACATGAATTACTTCAAATCCACTTATTTGTTTAAGATCACATTCCATTCTTTGTAACTGGACTTTCCCTTTGTTACACTTTGAGTCAGTATTATTTATCTTCCAGCTTTCCTTTTCTCTCTTGTGCTTTTTTTTTTTTTGATTGGATGTCTGTGCTCTTGGTTCCCCCTCCCCTCCCCCCTCCCCCCCCGGGTGAAGGAGAGGACGGAGACGGCTACGAGACGGACCATCAGGACTATTGTGAGGTGTGTCAGCAGGGCGGTGAGATCATTCTGTGTGACACCTGCCCCCGAGCCTATCACCTTGTGTGTCTTGAGCCCGAGCTGGAGAAGGCCCCCGAGGGTAGATGGAGCTGCCCTCATTGTGTGAGTCAATTTCACCTTCAGAAAAAAAAAATATATATTATTCAACTGTAGCATCAAATACTGCTCTATAAACCTGGACACAACTTTTTCATATATATTACTGTGTACTTTAAAACCTAATGGGCAAAATGTGTATAAAAAATTAGAATCTTTTATATACTGTGTAGTAACACATTGAGAAGTTTTAGAGAACTTCTGTTCTCCAGATGTTCTGTAAACTTCTGTCGATAGTCACTAATTTGGGGTTGGGGATTTGATTCCCGCTGCTGCCCTGTGTGTGCGGAGTTTGCATGTTCTCCCCGTGCTGTGGGGGTTTCCTATGGGTACTCCGGTTTCCTCCCCCAGTCCAAAGACATGCATGGTAGGTCGAGTGGCATGTCCAAAGTGTCTGTAGTGTATGAATGGGTGTGTGAATGTGTATGTGATTGTCCTCTTATGATGGATTGGCACCCTGTTCAGGGTGTACCCCACCTTGTGCCCCATGCTCCCTGGGATAGGATTCAGGTTCCCCACGACCCTGAAGGTTAAGTGGTATAGAAATTTATGGATGGATTCACATATTTGCAATGCTTGGCCCTGCCTAATTTTGTTGGCCAATGGTCGCTCAATATTCTGTTGCTATGAATCGGCAGCGGTCTCCCTATAAATAAACAGCAGCTTTGGCAGTATTTCTGTTTTCAAATTTTTTTATCATTAATATAGTAACAGCTAACGCATAGGTATGGTGGACGTTCCACATTTACAGATGAAAAACCGTGTGTGATTGTTGATATGCTGACGTTTTCTACCATTTTTGGAAGGAGTCTCCAGTGTCAGCGGAATTTGTCAAGTTTTCCAACACAGAAAAGCCTTCGCAACGGAGAACTTTCCAATTTCTCAGTAACAAGCTTCATTTTTTTGTCATCAAGACAGAGGACGTTTCAATCAACCTTAGCTGTAACTATAAACAGATAAATGGTAAGCGTTGCCATTTAATAAATAAATATTTACCAAATTACTAAAACACTTGGTCACAATCTGATCATATCCATATAACAGCATGCCCTGTCATGTTTTATTCCTTGTGTATTGTATATTACTACCTTCTTTGGTAAAATATCCACATTTGTTCCACAATATCTGAGGAAATCTCTACGGTTATTGCATTGTAGCTCCGGTTGTCTGAAAATCTGACATGCTATTTATTTCACTTCACGTTTATTATGTTACGAATCTCTTTTAAAGTGAGTATTAGCTCAAATGGAAGCTTGTCGACACGACTTCCATTGCATTTTGTACTTTGAATTGAATCTAATTGAACTGTATTTTACCCCGAGGGGCAAATGGAATAGAAACATAAAAGATTTTCTCTGTAGCACGGCATATAATTAGTTTCAGATAACTGCACCAGCAGCAGTGATGGGAATGAGAGGGACCTTAAGCCCCAGTAGATGCATGTATGCCAGGGCAACTGGAAATAAATCAGGAAGACTTACTTCTTCCTGTCACTGTAGCCTGTTGGTCTACCTAAAAATCTTTTACGTATCGGCCTGCGGCAGAAACCGAGTCAAACACTTGACAAAAATATCACTATTACACTACGATGTTGTTGTTAACCCACACAACACTGCACAGCGTGAAACACACTCAGCCCCCTGAACTTTTGGCATAACTCTGCCTAGCTCCACCAGGGTAGGAGCAGCTTGGATCTGGTCCGACTCAACTCTCTAGATTTTTGGCTCAACTCTGCCTAGTTCCAATCAGGTAGGAAGAGCTGGATCTGGTCCGACTCAACCCCCTGAACTTTTGGTTGAATACTGCCTAGCTCCGCCCAGGTAGCAGGAGCTGGATCTGGTCTGACTAAACCCCCTGGACTTTTGGCTCGACTTTGCCTAGCTCCACATAATTAAGAGGCACTGGATCTAGTCCAACTCAACCCCTTGGGCTTTTGTCTCGATTCTGCCTATCTCCACCCAGGTAAGAGGAGCTGTATCTGGTTTGACTCAACCCGCTGGACGTTTGACTCAACTTTGCCTAACTCCACCCAATTAAGATGCACTGGATCTGGTCCAACTCAACCCCCTATACTTTTGTCTGGATTCTGCCTAGCTCCACCCAGGTAGGACGAGCTGGATCCGGTCCGACTCAACCCTATGGTCTTTTTGTTCTGCAGTGAGGGATACATGTCCACTGCGGCATGTGTGAATATAAAGTGAGGCTGGAATTGTAACAGACCATTTATTCAACTGATGAAATTGATTATGCTGTGAAAACGCATAGCAACTATAATTCTAAAGTATCCATCATCAACTCTCGTTCCCTCACCCATCTCTTTTTCTTCGCTCATGAATTTAAAAGATTCAGCTTGTCATTTTACAATAAATTACTCGAGACACTGACACTGCAAACTCCTTTCCCAAAAGGTTAAATAAATGTCTTCTGACAAAACTTCACGTCAAAGATCTGCTGTTACTATAGAAATGATCAATTATTGGAATGATTATATTATTACATTTGAAATATTAGGATTATAGATTGTCATCTTTATGTGTAAGTCTTAGTTTGAGCTACATTCTGATGATCTCGTGCTCAGGAGAAGGAGGGAATTCAGTGGGAAGCGAAGGACGATGATGAGGAGGAAGAGGACCCTGCAGGAGAGGAAGAGGACGACCACATGGAGTTCTGTCGAGTGTGTAAAGACGGCGGAGAGCTGCTATGCTGTGACACATGTCCTTCCTCCTACCACATTCACTGCCTGAACCCGCCTCTGCCCGAGATCCCCAACGGAGAGTGGCTGTGTCCGCGGTGCATGGTGGGAAAATTTACACCTGTATACTGCTTTGAATTTTATAATGTTTTTTTTTATATATATTTACAGTATGTTTGAGTGGAGAAGTTTGCGTACCCTTAGCACACTTACACTAATGAGGAAATTGTTTAAGTTAAGATATTGTACTTTTTTTTTTCTGAAAGAATTTTTGAGATAATATGCAAATATAAAAAAAGAAACCACACACATTGGGGGTGAAAACACTCAGATGTAGTTGCACACTAACTATTCATTTAGTTAGTGATGATGACTGAAATACCCATCCACCGTCCCCAAGCAATATTTTTCGAATAAGTGCAAACAAATTTGTTCTTAGAATGAATGTATAAGAAAATATGACGTGTTCTTTCCCCAGTGCCCCCCTCTTAAAGGGAAAGTCCAGAAGATTCTGCACTGGATGTGGGGGGATCCGCCTTTACCCCCCGAGCCTCTCTCCACTCAGGATGGTAAAAGGGAGGACATACCGGTCAAACCTCCGCTAAAGGGTCGTCCCGAGAGGCTGCTGTTCGTGAAGTGGGCGGGGCTGTCCTACTGGCACTGTTCCTGGGTCAGCGAGCTACAGGTGTTGAAAAATGTTTTATTCATATTTTATTGTCCTTTGAGTGCGTTTATCTAAACTCATTTAATTGTGGCCTTTCGTTCTGCACACCGTCCCATACTAGTCATTTTCACAGCAAAATATATAACGGTTTGCTGCTTTTTTTTTTTTTTTTTTATAAAAAACTTTAAGGTTAATTACATAAATTGCATAACAAATGTCAATTAAGTCAATGCAATTTGTGAAATTTTTTTCTTGTATAAAAACCCCGAAAAAGACTGAATGATTTTTGTTCAAATCTTTCTGAATAAAAGAAATGTTCTGAATAAAAGAGTGAATATTATATATTATTTTTGTTGTTGTTGCTTTGTGTTTTTTTTTGTTTTGTTTTTTTGGATATTGTGGATGAAAGTCCATCCGATTTTGTCCTCAGAATGGTTTTGATGACCAGAAAAGGAAAGTTCTGAGTCAAAGTATTAGGGTTTGCTGTTTTTTGTTTGAATTTTGGACAAATTTTGTGATCAAATTCATTCTGTGGCACAATATGAGCTTTGATAAATTCGTGCTGTGTTATTAATTAAATAACAGCCAAAAAAAATTCAAATAACTACAGAGTGGTTATTATTTATTATTACATTTTGGTGCTGTCTCCCATACATTTATAAAAGTAAGTTTTGTCATGAAAGAAATGAATTTTATTTTGCTCAGCAGTGCTGTAATATGCATTTATAATTGTGCTGTAGTATACATTATTATTCTAATTGCTCTAGATGGTATTGTTTAGTTAAAAAACCAAAACCCTCAGCCCTAAGTACTCCAATCATGTAACGTCCCATCCTTTTACTCTTGTTTTTTCCTTTTCTGTAGTTGGAGCTCTATCACACGGTCATGTACAGGAATTACCAGCGGAAGAATGACATGGACGAGCCACCGCCCTTCGACTACGGCTCGGGTGAAGAGGAGCTTAATAACGAGAAGAGGAAGAGCAAAGACCCGCAGTACGCCGCTATGGAGGAGCGTTTCTATCGCTATGGGATCAAACCCGAATGGCTAATCATCCACCGGATCCTCAATCACAGGTTAGAGAAACCTAACACCTGTGGTCTGTTTTTATCTTGTTTTACATCAAGACCATCACTATGCCATATGTGTTTTCTTGAATAAATATTGTGTGCTAATTTACAGTATTTATGTTGTCTGCATGCATCATGCAGTTTTGACAAAGATGGAGACGTTCACTACCTGATCAAATGGAGAGATTTACCGTACGACCAGTGCACCTGGGAGATCGACGACTTCGACATCCCCGAATATGAGAGTTTTAAACAGGCCTACTGGGACCACCGGTAAACCAGCTAACATTGAGGAAGTAATATATGTAGCATACATAATAAACCGTCAAATTAAACCTCATCATAATCTCGTGACTGTTTGTTTAAGGGAGCAAATGCTAGGTGAAGACCATCGTCCCCTAGTGGTGAGAAAAGGAAAGAGCCTGAAAGAGGAAGTGAAGAGGAGAGATGCTCCTCCTGAAACTCCAGTTGTGGATGTGAGCATGTTTATTTCTTGAATTCACCATTAAAACTGTGAAGTCAGCCCTAAATTACTCCTCGATGTAATGTTCCAGTTATAATGACCTATTTTGTTTTGGAACAGTGCTAAAAATAATGTTTCAACCCAAAACATTTGGGTGCTTTGACACGTTTTTCCGAATTAAACGAATACGAAATTGTACACGGATTACACCGAGTATATTCAGGTTTATTAAAAACAACGTGATCTCCATTCCTGTGACATTTTTTTGTCTTGTTAAAAAGAGAAAAAAGAGAGGCTGGTGAAGGAACGACTGTTTATAAAGTATGTAACATTCCACAGCGTTAAATGCAACTATAAATGGATAAAAAGGATTGTTTTTTTTTAATAACTACACAGCAGTAAATAAATAATAATTGGCAAATTTCTGTGGTGTAAGAGGAACTTTTAAGAAGTTTTTTTTGTATAATAGACTTTGGGAAAATAATCAGCTTCCGAGGGTATAACAGTAAATCTGCTTCATGATGGGTTGCATCACATTACACCACCCTGCTGTTGAGCCTTCGGGAATTTCTAAATAAATCTTGTAGAGTAATATTAATTTTAAATCCAGTTTTAAATCTCAGAATAGTGATCCTGTAAGGATTCATTCTAGACTTTTCTTTCGTCCATAGCCCACAGTTAAATTTGAGCAGCAGCCATGGTACATCGATGCTACAGGAGGAACTCTGCACCCGTACCAGCTGGAGGGTCTGAACTGGCTGCGTTTCTCCTGGGCACAGGGAACCGATACTATCCTGGCTGATGAGATGGGACTGGGCAAGACGGTCCAGACGATAGTGTTCCTGTACTCGCTCTATAAAGAGGTGAGAGCTTGTCACTCCTCTCAGTTAACGGACTTCCACTGACTTCTTTATTAGAACTTTAAATTAAATGCACGTGAACTGAGAAAGAGACCTCAGAGTCAAAAAGCCTGAAAACACAGGCTTTAAATTGTAGTATTAGATTGAAAAATGTCGTACAACTACGACAAACAGCTGTTGTTTACAGTTTAAGAGTTAGCGGTATGACGTTTAAACGTTACACCACAGGGTTGTTGAATTCTCAATTCTGATTTGTCAGAAGGTGTTGATTCATTTTCTATAGCAGTGTCTCTGACAGTAGTAGGTGGGGATGAGGGGATGCACACTTTCATACACTGAAAAAGACACACCATTAGCATCACATAAATTTATATTAATAAAATTTGTTTCACTGTGCCCAGGTTTGACATTTTTCCCCTCATTCTTTTGAATGTCCATGGAATAAAATATAATATCAGATGCCACGAGTGTACCTTCTGCCATCATTTACACATTTGAATGACTGTGTAACAAGAAGCAATGCGATAACATGAAATTAAAAATGACCTTATATGGCCATGGGCATTGTTTCGACTCAAGACAGCTGGCATTTTCTGCTATTGTAAAGCAACTGTCTCACGCTGTACACAACAGCGCTTCACCTAACGCTTCAGGCTAACGGTTGAGAGGCAGGAATTTCGCCAATAGTTGCTGCAATCGACCAATCGGTGTGCGAGAAGGCGGGAATTACAGAGAGAGGTTAAAGCAATGCAAATATATGCACACAAGATGCAGTATTAGATCATAAGCACATCATTATGAAACTAAATCACGGACATTTCCTCAGATTTAGAAATCCCGTCTGAACGCTTTTTTAACGTCCGAAAAACAGGATGTATCCTGGGAAAAAGAGGAAGTGTCCGGGAAAAAGAGGACGTGTCCGGGAAAAAGAAGGACGTGTGGTCACCCTAACAAAAGCATTTCAGAGAACATTGTTTTACATTGGATTATAGTTACCAGTATTTTTGTATGTAGTTTTTTTTTTTTTATGAATGTGTATAACTTTCTCTCTCTCTACCTCTCTCTCTCTCTCTCTCTCTCTCTTTCTGTTCAGGGTCACTCTAAAGGCCCGTTCCTGGTCAGCGCTCCACTGTCCACCATCATTAACTGGGAGCGAGAATTTGAGATGTGGGCTCCAGATTTTTACGTGGTGACATACACGGGCGACAAAGACAGCCGGGCGGTGATACGGGAGAACGAGTTCACGTTCGAGGACAGCGCTGTCAAATCAGGCCGCAAAGTTTTCCGCATGAAGGTAGAAAATATGCATCAGTCCATAAGAGATAGAATCGAGTGTAAAAGTTTGCACACCCTTGGTATTACCGAAGTTCCGTCAGTCAACCACAGCGACACTCTGTGTTCAATTGTGGACTTATGTCATGTATGCGGAAGAGGGCGGATAGCGCTTTCCTCCGAGTGTGTTACACTGCCCTGTGCATTTATATGTACATGAATAATTGCATCTAGTCATATGGATTTTGTTTCTTTTGTCAACGCAGAAAGACACACCTGTGAAGTTCCACGTGCTGTTGACCTCGTATGAATTGATCACCATCGATCAGGCTATTCTGGGCTCCATCACTTGGGCATGTTTGGTCGTGGATGAAGCGCATAGACTAAAGAATAACCAGTCTAAGGTATAGGTTGTTTTTAGACATCACAACACCCATATTTCCTCCATCTTAATCTGACTTTATTGTGTAAATACAATGTTAATAGCATAGTAATGTAAACATTACGAATAAAATATAGTTATAGGAAAACGATCAACAATAACATATTAGAATGAGTTTGTTAATAGAAACCTGTGATTCTGCATTACAGCTGGTACTACTGTCAGAGCTTCTGTTATAGAACATTCTGACCAATCAAAACAGAGAATTCAACATTGTGGTATAGAACAGAAATACTGACTGTAGCTTTGTAAGCATTGATACTCATGACACACACATTTTGTTTTTTTTCTTCAGTTTTTCAGAATTCTGAATGGCTATAAGATTTACTACAAGCTGCTCCTGACCGGTACGCCTCTGCAGAACAATCTGGAAGAGTTATTCCACCTGCTGAACTTCCTCACTCCAGAGCGTTTCAAGTAAGTGCACATGGAGAACATTCACGCCATCAAATCATCACTTTATTTTATCACAGAATACAACGATACTGATTTTAGGCTTCTCTAATACATGACCTTGTATTGTCAACTCCAGAACTGTTGACAGCTCTAAACACATTTATGCAAATTGTCATCATTCTTAAATTATAAATAAATAAATAAATAAAACAACAGTTTTTCACAACATTTAGAAAATGTAATAATTATACTCCATTTTAAGCTTGAAAAAAATATTATGATAGGGTAAAACTCAAATCCCTGTAGCTCAAAATAACATGAAGGGGTACCAATAATTCGGGAGTTTGAACTACGTATGCAGTTTGAAACATTGGTCTATTTTATATTTGATTATTTTATGTTATTATATTTTATTTTATTTATATGTGATTCAGATATGATCTACTTTCAACTCCAGAAGCTAACGGAGTGTGTGTTTGGTGTGTGCAGTAATCTGGAGGGATTTCTCGAGGAGTTTGCTGACATTTCTAAAGAAGATCAGATTAAGAAACTGCATGACCTTTTGGGACCTCACATGCTGCGGAGGCTGAAGGCCGATGTCTTCAAGAACATGCCAGCAAAAACCGAGCTAATTGTGCGTGTGGAGCTCAGCCCTATGCAGAAGTGAGAACATGTTTCCTGTCTCAATGTGACAAATGAATGAATCAGTAGCACTTTACAGGAAGGTTCCTCAATCTAACATTAATTACTGCATTATTTAACCTCATACCACAGCACTGGTGAATTTTCAGCTCTGAAATGTGAGAAGGTGTTGATTATTATGTTTCTATATATCCATAATTGCAGCTCTATTATTACTATTACTATTACTACTACTACTACTACTACAGTTAATATTACTAATAATAGTGCTATAAATACTAGTAATACTACTACTAGTACTACTACTGGTACTGTGATTACTACTATTAATGCTGCTACCATGATTGTTATTACTACTAGTACTATCACTATTGCTATTAATAACAGTGCTGCTACTACTACTACTATCCTTTTTACTACTAGTACTATTAGTACTGCTGATGCTACTACTACTGCTATTACTATAACTACTATTAATATTGCTACTATTAATAGTATTACTAGTAGTACTATTAATATCAGTGCTACTACTACTACTACTACTATCCCTTTTGCTACTATTACTATTATGCACTGCTGCTACTACTAGTAGTACTACTGCTATAACTACTATTAATATTACTACCACTAATACTATTACTAGTACTATTCATATCAGTGCTACTACTACTACTATCCCTTTTAGTACTATTACTATTAGTACTGCTGCTACTACTACTACTGCTATAACTTCTATTAATATTACTACCACTATTACTACTACTACTACTATTATCACTTTTACTACTATTACTATTAATACTGCTGCTGCTACTACTATTACCTATTATTTATTTGTAATAAAATAGCATAAAAGAATACAATTATAATATAATTACGTGTAATAAAAAAGTTCTGCTGAACCAATACAGGTGTTTCAGCTTGATTTTAAAACACTTTGTGGTCCCTATGGAGCTTGACTACATTAAACAGTGTGGCGTGAATGTTGTAACGTATGATCTCAGGAGCTGAGCTTGAGTTGTATTTGATCCCCCCATCCCTCACCACCACCACCGCCCCCACAGAAAATACTACAAGTTCATCCTGACGCGAAACTTTGAAGCTCTGAACTCTAAAGGAGGCGGAAACCAGGTTTCTCTTCTCAACATCATGATGGATCTGAAGAAATGCTGCAACCACCCATACCTGTTCCCTGTGGCGGCTGTGGTGAGTGTGTGTGTGTGTGTGTTTAAGGGAAAAGTGAGGAAAACTATTGTGAAGAATATTAACTGTAAGTGAGGAAAATTATTGGTACTCATAATGGAAACGAGCAAAAGGTATGGGAATATGTATTGTTGTATTGTTTTTATTTTTTGTATTTTTCTTAAGTATTGGCACCCACCGCAATTTGCATTTCATTAGTATTGGCACCCCCGCAATTTGCGCCGGTGGAGAAAAGTCCCGAACCAATTCCTGTAAAATCTAACAAAGTTCGAGAACCGTTTGGAGGAAACTTAGATTACTTTCTACCTTCAACATGCTTCTATTTATAACCCCCCTGCCCATTTGTTCTCTAATGTTTATTTCACGCATCATTTTTTTAATTTTATTTGGGGGGTTCTAGCAAAGGGTGCTAGGAGTTGACTGTAATATTCCAAATAATGAAGCATTTAGCGTCTATAGATAATTTTTTTGTTACTGTTTTTATTGCTTGGCATATTAAAACATGAGCATTGTTGGTAAATTTGTTTACAGGAGGCCCCTGTGTTACCAAATGGGTCCTACGATGGGAACCTGCTGGTGAAGTCCTCAGGGAAACTCACTCTGCTTCAGAAAATGCTCAAGAAGCTCAAAGACAACGGACATCGCGTTCTTATTTTCTCCCAGGTTATTACAGAGTGTGAAAACAACAGCACGAATATAAACACACAGTTTACGTTTCCTCCCGTGTGTCTTGTTTTTGAGCAGATGATTAATTACAGTCAGTGTGAGGAATGAGAACAGAGCTCATTCATCTTTAGATGACAAAAGGTCGCTGCTGTATTTATTTTCACCGTATTATTTATACCCCAGACACATTTCTTTTACACTATTATGCTGTGTGTGCATTAATCTAATGGGAGGATGCTGCGTTTAAAACAGCTGCGGCTCATTTCCTTCCAATTTGACTTTGTTTCTAATTCGCCACCCGCTTGTCCCTTCGCCCAATCTTGCGCATAAATCTGCATGTTAATAAGAGGCTGGAGGAACAAAAGAACCCGACAAACAGTTGTTCTGTGTAAGAGAGTATCCCTTTAGTCCAGCATATCCCTTTTGAGTTTATATTGATTGCGCAGTTATATTAAAATACGCCCAACATACATTTACATCAATTATTACATTATAATATTGATGGAGTCTGTTGACCATTTCACAATTGACCATTTTTTTCTAATAATATTTTCATTTCACCTTGTTATTTTTAGATCAGCACTGCACTGTTATCTTGAGTTGATTGTTTTGTCATGTATCATATTACGCTCGGCCTTGTTGCATGTGAGTCTTGTGTGCTATTTTGTTTGATACTTTATTAAACGTTTCACCGAGATACTGCATTTGCATCCACCTCGAAATCAATATCATGACAGAACACAAGACCGAATCGATGGATGCAGTAGATTTTTTTCTGCGTGCAAGAGGCCCTTTTTTAAATGGAAAAACCGTGGTGGGAGAAGGAAGGGAGATTCTTTATGATCAAGGCTAATCAGGAATGGCTCGACATGATGTAATTCATCAGGGCGTATATCGAGAAGGAGCCTTCCAGCCAGGCGGAAACCACTCCCACCCTCCCTCCCCTAATGTGGATCTCATTCAGCCTGCCAAGTCAATGGAGAATGTCGTTCAGCCTCCCTGCTCAACTCAGGATGCATGTTCAGCTGAGAATACCACTCAGCATCCTTGTTAAGCTGAGGATGTTGCTCCACCTCCTGGTGTGGCCAAGAGCACCGCTTTGCTTCCCTGCTTCGTCTTGGACGTTACTACACCAGGCTCTTCTTCAGACATTTCTCCGACTTTCCTACCCAGTTGAGAACGTCGCTCTGGCTTCCTGCTCGGTTGAGGACATCGCTCCACCTTCCTGCTCAGGTTGAGGAAGTCGCACTGTCAACCTGCTCCGCTCAGGACGCTGTTATGCCTTCCTGTGCCACAGGACATCGCTACCCCCTAATGATTCGTGGAGAGCATCACTCCCCCCTCTGGCCTCGTGGAGAACTTCACTCCCCCCTCTGGCCTCGCAGAAATCGTCGCTCCCCCCTCTAGCCTTAATGGTGAATGTTGCTCCCCCATCAGTCTCTGCTTTGGGCTTCGTTTCCTGTGCAGACTGTGCAGACGCCATCACACCACGCTCGAGCCAGGCCGGCGAGATCACATCATCTCTCTACGGTGCGGGAGAGACCGACCCACATCTGAACCTCAGTGAACATGCCAAGCATCCTCTATCCAGCCCCTTGAGGGAAGGCACACTACGGAACTCTGAAATGCTTAGGGACTCTGAAATGCTCTGGGGATCCCGGACCCCTCATGAACTAGTTACATGCTTCGGGAGCCACGCGTTAATGGGGATGGGGTGTGAGGGGGTATCTGTCAAGTAATATCGGAAAAGGACTAGAAACTACTTTCCCATCATCCACTACACCATGTCACGTCTCATTCACCTGCTTCACGTTTAGCTCATTAGCACTGGTGTGTGTGTGTATATGTAGTCATGTTCAGCACTGCATTGCTGTCTTGCGTTGTTAGTTCTGTCCTCATGTATCACGTTTCGCTCGGCCTTGTTGCATGTGAGTCTTGTGTGGTGTATTGTTTGATACTTTATTAAATGTTTCACTGAGATTCTGCATTTGCATCTGCCTCTAAGTCAATATCGTGACAAAGATGAATCCACCTAGTCTCTGTAGTACAATATATTTTTTTAAATGTTGCACTTTATGAGAAGAATTGACATAAGCACATGATAGGAAACTTTTATTACTGAATTGTTTATAATTTATTATTGTCTATTATTATTATTATTATTATTATTATTATTATTATATATTTTGATAATTCAACTATGAACAAAACCTATAAATTAAACTACTGACACATATTAGAGTCAAAATAAAAGAGAACATGCATTTATATTTAGAATAAAATTTTATGAATTATGATACACCGATTAGCCATAACATTAAAACCACCTGCCTAATATTGTGTAGATCCCCCTTGTGCCACCAAAACAGCTCTCACCATCGAAGCATGAGCTCCATAAGACCTCTGAAGATGTGCTGTGGTATCTGGCACCAAGACGTTAGCAGCAGATCCTTTAAGTCCTGTAAGTTGTGATGTGGGGCCTCCATGGATCAGATTTGTTTGTCCAGAACATCCCACAGACACTCGGTCGGATTGAGATCTGGGGAATCTGAAGGCCGAGTCAACACCTTGAACTGTTTGTCATGTTCTTCAAACCGTTCCTGAACAATTTTTGGCACTTTTGGCGGTGGACAGGGTCAGCATGGGCACTCTGCGGCTACGCGCAACACAAGCTGTGATGTACAGTGTGTTCTGACTCCTTTCTATCATAACCAGCATTAACATTTTCAGCAATTTGGGAAAAAGTCTGTGGGATTGAACCAAATAAGCTAGCCTTCGGGCAGCACATGCATCAGTGAGCCCATGAGTAAGTGCCCATGACCCTGGTGCTGGTTCACAATTTGTCCTTCCTTGGACCACTTGTGGTAGGTACTAACAACTGGATACCTGCCGTTGTGGATATGCTCTGCCCCAGTCGTCTAGCCATCACAAATGCTTGCCCATTTTTCCTGCTTCCAACAAATCAACATCGAGAACTGACTGTTTACTTGCTGCCTAATGTATCCCACCCCTTGACAGGTGTCACTGTAACGAGATAATCAATGTTTTTCACGTCACCTGTCAGTGGTTTTAATGTTATGGCTGATCTGTGTATTTTTTGGCTATACCGAATAAATAAATAAATAAATAAACAAAAGCATAAATAAGAGACTTAGATGCTTTAAGAAAAATTTCAACAAACAAACAAAAAAATTATAAATGGCTGAAAAACAAATGACCACATTGTTGTTTTGCAATGTGGTCAATGCACTGAGCGTGCCAAAATGATCTTTTGGGCCAAACTAAAAGATGGCATACATAGGTAAAAATGTTAATAAATTTTAATATTATCTACAATATTAAACTTTTGTTAGTAACTAAAATGTCGATAAATAGTTCTCCACATATTCTAATAAGTTTCTCATCTCGTGGTTGATTTGTAAATCTCCTCCTGTGGATCTTCTTTCAGATGACGAAGATGCTGGACCTGTTAGAGGACTTCCTGGAGTTCGAAGGCTATAAATATGAGCGTATCGATGGTGGGATAACTGGAGGACTGCGGCAGGAGGCCATTGATCGCTTCAACGGTGAGCTGAAAGCACTCAACTCTGAGCCATGCGTCCACCAGGGGGAGATGTTACTCTCGTTAGCACGTTAACACATTAATATCGATCTGCTGTTTGTGTGTGTGAAGCTCCGGGAGCGCAGCAGTTCTGTTTCCTGCTGTCTACTCGTGCTGGGGGATTGGGAATCAATCTGGCAACCGCTGATACTGTCATCATCTACGACTCTGACTGGAACCCACATAATGACATTCAGGTGAGAACACACAATTATTATATATCAATATTAGGCATGATATATACAGTATATATACATATATTATTTCGATGTTGAACTACAATATGAGTAATTTGATTTTGATATTTGGCTGAAATAAAATGAATACACAAATAGTGACCCATGTGAAAATATGGGAACTATTATTTCTATTATAACTATTTCTATTATAACTATTATAACATTAACATTCATTACCAGTTATCATCACGCAGCTAATTAATATTCCATAATAAGCCTCCATCCATCCATCTTCTACCATCTTCTTACTCCTTGTTCAGGGTCACGGGGAACCTGGAGCCTATCCCAGGGAGCATGGGGCACAAGGCGGGGTACACCCTGGACAGGGTTCCAGATAATAAGCCTCATCTTAATTGTACTCGTCTTTTTTCTCTCATCTCTCCATGAAGGCGTTCAGCCGAGCACATCGAATTGGACAGAATAAGAAAGTGATGATCTATCGCTTTGTGACACGGGCGTCAGTGGAGGAGCGGATTACCCAGGTGGCCAAGCGCAAGATGATGCTCACACATCTGGTGGTACGTCCGGGCCTGGGCTCCAAAACAGGATCCATGTCCAAGCAGGAGCTGGACGACATCCTGAAGTTTGGCACAGAGGAGCTCTTTAAAGACGATGTGGAAGCCATCGGTATGTTTCATTTTAATCTGAATTATTAGCAAATATGTAAACAATATTTATTGAATTAGGCGCAAAAAGTTTTGGAGGTAATGTGACAGGGACCACAGACAGGGATCATTTTTCAGAATTGCAAACACAGTTTAATGCATTGTTAAATTAGCTCCAAAATTATTGGTACCCTTGGTAAAGATGGGTAAAAAAAAACCCAACGCAAACAGGTAATGCAAAAAATGTTTTTGGTCAGCAGCTTAATCTCATACCAAAACAGATGACAGAAATGCAGCCTTTTATGTAAAGTACAAGTACATTTATTAAAGAAAAAAACGTAGTAAAGAGATCAAGCTAATTAATCACAATAAATTTGGAGCCTACTGTGAATGGAGTGTATTGAAAGTACTATGTACATTGTGCTTAATGTATGCGCTACTAGTAATGCAGTGCAGCTATTACATTACTTTTACTATTACTCATTTTTAGTACCATTACTATTAATAATACTAATACTATTATTACTACTACGGCTACTACTACTGTTGATACTACTACTGCCACCATCACTACTACTATTACTACTAATACTAATATTACTGTTATTACTATTAATATTACTAATACTTTCACTTAAACTCAAACCTACTCAGTATATCAAGAAAACTTCTTAATGTTGCCATATTGCAGAGTTTCCTGTGTGTATGATTCACACTAAACAGTGGAGTGTGTCTTGTCTTCACCAGGTGACAGTAAGGACGGAGAGGAAGGCAGTGTGATCCATTACGATGACAACGCCATCTCCAAGCTGCTGGACCGCAGTCAGGATGCCACCGAGGACACTGAGATCCAGAACATGAACGAGTACCTCAGCTCCTTCAAGGTGGCTCAGTATGTGGTGCGGGAGGAGGACGGAGAGGTGAGGGACGAGTCACGGGTTCTGTTTCAGATCCAAATAAACCATTTCGATTAGATAAATCTGGCTATTTTATAGCATATAATAATCCTGACTCACATTGATCTTCCTACATTTTTTTCTAGCAGATCTCCGATGACAAGTTGTTTACATTGTCAGGGAGGCACACTCACATAGTTATGATCAGGCAAAATATTATTATTTATGTAATAGTAATCCCCACACGATCTAGTGGAAAGCCTTCCTAGAAGAGTGGAGGGTATTATAACAGCAAAGGGGGACTACAGCTGGAATGGGATGTTTACCATGGACATAGTGCGAGTGTTATGGACAGGTGTCCACAAACGTCTTTCTGTGCAGTGTAACTGTGAAAGGGAAATTGGTTAAATCACTAGACATGTGGTTAATAGGTTTCCTGCCCTGGGTTCAGAACATAAACTGTGTACGTTGCATTGCCGGCCTTTGGTTAACTCTGTGTGTGACCTGTTGTAGGAGGAGGTGCAGAGGGAGATCATTAAACAGGAGGAGAACGTGGATCCTGACTACTGGGAGAAACTCCTGCGGCATCATTACGAGCAGCAGCAGGAGGATCTGGCACGCAATCTGGGGAAGGGCAAGCGCATCCGCAAGCAGGTCAACTACAACGACACGTCTCAGGAGGACCAAGGTGTATATACACACACACGCACACACACACACGCACACACACACACACACACACACACACACACACACACATACACACACATATACACACACACTGAGATAGAGAGAGAAATGCACATAAACTGTATTTATAGTATTAAAGCTACAGGGGCAGACAGGGTGGACCTCCTACAGTCTGATGCTTAAGTGTATGTGTGTGTGTGTGTGTGTGTGTGTGTGTGTGTGTGTGTGTGTGTGTGTGTATGGGTGCGTGTTTGTGTGTGTATGGGTGGGTATGTTGGTATGTGTGTGGGCTCAGAATGGCAGGACGATCTTTCAGACAATCAGTCCGAATACTCAGTCGGATCTGAGGATGAGGATGAAGATTTCGAGGAGAGACCTGAAGGTACTTTTTTAAAAATCACAAACTTACACAGATCTTTTTTTTAAAAAAAAGGTCTAATTTCATGAGCAGTTTGTTGACGCTAAATGCTTATGTAGCAAGAGATTTCCAGCAATTTTATTGGTTTTATAGAAATATACTAAATTTGAAGAATTAAAATATTTATTTTATTTTAAAATACCCAATAGCCATTATCAGTAGAAACAATTACACAACGGTTACACACAGAGGTCATGTGACCTCCACAGAGTCTCTGTCACATGATGGGACAGTAAAATGAAAGAATAGTCTTTTTTTTAAAAAGGAGAAAAAAAGAAGTGATATAGACTCGTTATAACGTCTCAAAATTTTTCACTTTGTTCTTTTCAGAGGTTAAAGAACAGAATATATATATATATATATCAATGTTATATACTTTTGATTATTTTTTGTCCAATCTAGATTAGGGTGAGTTGTACTCGTGAGTCATAGGGTGTCATAGGTGAGTCATAGGGTTAGTTGGTTAGTTGTACTCGTCTGGACCCAAGGAATCCAGGGATGCCGGGCTTTTTAGCATTTGGACACACGGTTCAAAAGTTATGACCATAAAAATACTTCCAAAAATATGACACGATGGTGGCACTTGGCCCAAATTCGGTCAGTTTGTTCCCTAGACCCTCCTCAAACAGTGTGCCAAATTTCACAATGTTTTATCAGACAGTTCTATGGGCTGCCATAGACATCCTAGCCAGAAGCAGAAGAGGAAGAATAATAATAAGAAAAGATAGAATAACAATACGGTGCCTATGCACCTTTGGTGCTTGGCCCCTAATAATAATAATAATAATAATAATAACTTATTCAACCTAATAATATAAACATTTTGATGGCATAAATGACATTTCTTTGTTTATTTTGTTTTTGTTTTTAAGGTTACACTAACTTTTGCACTCAACCATAACACGCTGATATGATTATACACAATATCGTTCCACTTTCTAAAATAAACGTTTAAAATGACCTAAATGGACTATTTTACAGGGGGACGGCGACAGTCTCGCAGGCAGATGAAGAGCGACCGGGACAAACCGCTGCCTCCACTGCTGGCTAGAGTAGGAGGAAACATAGAGGTGTGTATTGTCATGATTTTACTCACACTAGTAGTTGTTTTTAAGTTGTTAGGTATTTAATACTAAACAATGTTTAGTGCTTATAATTACAATAGCATATAATTTCTGCTTAATGAACATCACAGCAATTGTGTCTGATGCCTTTAGAGTTTTATAAAAAATACTCGTGCTGAAATGATTTAGCGCTAAATTACTTTAATTAGACTTTATTTTGTAGCTTTAATATTAGTATTTTTTATGTCAGAAATTTTTTCCTATTTTTTTTTTAATGACTGTAAAATTTTACATTTCAAACGTGTAACCATTATTTTAACATTTTCTTAGTTTATTCATTTATTACTTGCAGGATATTAACTAACTAACTAACTAACAGACAGAAAACAGAATTTTATGGCTTAATTGTGAACATTATTTTACAGATATAAAATAATGTACTGACTTGTTACCATTACAATTGAGTAACTTATTATATTATAATTTAGTAAAAACTAAAAATTGTGTCTTTATCATATTATTGCCACATTTACACACTTATTACCAATATGTAAAAAAAAAAAAAAAGTAAATAATAATAATACAATATCTCACAAAAGTGAGATGGTTGACCTAGGTGAGGTCTGTTCTGAGTGGAAACTGTCCTGTTAAACCGCTGTATGGTCTTGGCCACCGTGCTGCAGCTCAGGGTCTTGGCAATCTTCTTACAGCCTAGGCCATCTTTATGTAGAGCAACAATGATTTTTTCTTTGCCATGAGGTGCCATGTTGAACTTCCAGTGACCAGTATGAGGGAGTGTGAGAGCAATGACACCAAATTTAACACACCTGCTCCCCATTCATACCTGAGACCTTGTAACACTAACAAGTCACATGACACCGGGAAGGGAAAATGGATAATTGGGCCCAATTTGGACATTTTCACTTAGGGGTGTACTCACTTTTGTTGCCAGCGGTTTAGACATTAATGGCTGTGTGTTGAGTTATTTTGAGGGGACAGAAAATTTACACTGTTACACAAGCTGTACACTCACTACTTTACATTGTAGCAAAGTGTCGTTTCTTCAGTGTTGTCACATGAAAAGATATAATCAAATATTTACAAAAATGTGAAAAGTGTACTCACTTTTGTGAGATACTGTACTACTATGTCACATCTGTTATTTTACTGTATATAAATGGGCTTCTGTTAGGAATCCTGTATATTCAGTGAGAATGTTGTCTTATACTGTACTTTATACTGTAGTTTTATTGTGCACACTGTGATTTAATTGATTTTGTGTATTTCTGCATGTAATAATTTCTCCATTCCATCCCAGGTACTTGGTTTTAATGCGCGTCAGCGAAAGGCCTTCCTGAACGCCATCATGCGCTGGGGTATGCCTCCTCAAGACGCCTTCAACTCGCACTGGCTGGTCCGAGACCTGAAGGGGAAAAGCGAAAAAGAGTTTCGGTACTCTTACACACACAAACACACAAAAAGAAATCCTAGAACTAAAATAAAAAAGCCATTAAAAAGTATTTTGTTGGTAAATTTCCACACTGTTCCTAATGGATTCCTAATGTAGCTTTTCAAGCTTATATACTGAGGGTGCCAATAATTCTGGAGTTGCCTATTTGTTTTTTAGAGACTGTTTTAAATGTGTGCCCAATTATTTGTGTTTTGTATTTCAGCGCGACGTGTCACTGTTCATGAGACACCTGTGCGAGCCTGGAGCAGACGGAGCGGAGACGTTCGCGGACGGCGTGCCGAGAGAGGGCCTGTCCCGACAACATGTCCTCACCCGGATTGGAGTCATGTCTCTCGTGAGGAAAAAGGTAACAGGTCATTTACAAAATGTATGATGATAATGTAGGATTAAAGCTTCCGAATATTGCATACACGGTTGATTTGGATTGGACCTTTAACATGTATGATTTTATTACAGTTCAGTGCTACACTCTGTAATAACTTAATGCCTTATAAATAAATGCCTTTATAAAATCTCCTCTTGTTTCCTTTCTGGAATTTATCTGACCTCCTTGCTGCATTTGCTCATTTATTTATAATTATATGCCAATCACTAGATTCGTAATTCTGAGTATATTCATGAAGCTGTTGTTACGTTTTGCATTTATAGTATACATACAGTATATATAAAAATATGAGTTATCCCATTTTACTTACTATTTAACATCACATTGGATTCTCTTTTCCGAAATGACCGATTTCATTATCCAGGGCACGATTGTCAATTTATTTTTTAAATACTCAATATTGTTAGACTTAATTTGCATTTACAGGAATATTCAATGAATATTCTAGAAAAGTGCATGTTTCTGAATGTCTCATCAGATATCGAGTCAACATTCAAAATCAATGCTTTCTTATTCTGATCTATTAACGTGTTTGTGTGTGTGTGTGTGTGTGTGTGTGTGTGTGTGCAGGTGCAGGAGTTTGAGCATGTGAATGGCAAATACAGCACTCCAGATATGATTCCTGCAGGTCTGGAGCTGAAAAAGCTCACAGAGAGTCTCTCTTCAGACCCAAACACTCCTGTACCAGCCAGTCCTGCTCCGACTCAGCCCAGCACCCCGGTACCATCAGGTTAGTGTGGCTTAAACAAAGAATCATCGACCATGGAAATTACTTTATAATAGCAATACGTGAATGATCACTCAATAATACCTGAATTAATACTTGAATGAACTGATGATGAGTTAAGGCATGTACTGTACTAATCATGAACTAATGAAGAGCTAACCTTAACTATGACGTGAGTCTTATGAATTCATGCGTGAATAACTAGTTATAATAATTAGTTAATGTATTAATTAACACATAAGAGTAAACTAAATCAAACATGCTTTATAAGAAAGAATATGAATTAAACGTGCATAATTTCAAACAGTTTATATAATTTGCCATATGCAGCTGCGTACACAAACATCATGGATTGGATGGCGCTGGATTACTTTCATAATGTACACTGATCCTCCTTATCTAACATAGAAAGACGCACTAATCCATCTATCCATCCATCCATGGATGGATGGATGGACACACTAATAATAAACACAAATAATTTTATCTCAACCCATTTTACATCATCTTCCATCCATTTCTCTTCGAATCCCACTGTAGTACTAGTACGTGCTCCGGGTGCCGATGGCCCAGGTGAAATTAATTATATAATCAATTATGAAATTATGCACATTTAATTCATTCATACATTCATTAAAATTTTTTATGTTTGATTTGGATTACTCGTACATGTTAATTAATACATTAACTAACAAACGAGGGCGTTATTCATGCATGAATTCATAAGACTCACATTAGTTCGTGATTAGTACATGCCTAAACTCATTAGTTCATTTTTAAGTAAGTATTAATTCAGGTATTAGTGCATGATCATTCATGTACTGTTACTCATGTACTGTGATATTTAAGTGTTACCATCACTTAAACATCTTTAAAAGGGTGCCAATAATTCTGGAACTGACTACACATTATGTGTAATGGTCTTTTACTTCCTGAATATCTCTTATATTTAATAGACAAACCTGAGAGCGGTCCCGTTCTCCCGGAAGATAAAGACAGCACTGAACACGAGAGCTCGAAAACGGCCGAGTCTGAGGTGATTGAAATGCGCAAATCCCCAATCTCCCATATACATGTTTCCTCCTTTAAAAAAAAAAAAATTCAACCAGCAATCCTGTCTGTCTTCTCAGACATCCAAAGAATCCGAATGTTATCCTGACAAGACGAGCGAGAGTGAAGAACTGAAAAGAGGTGGTGCTGAGCAGAAGTCAAACGAAGAGAGCGAGAAGAAAGACGACTCACCCACCGAACTGGAGCCTTTGGCAAATCAAACGCAGCCAATATCTAAGCAGAATGAGCAGTCCGCCAATCAGACGCCACCTATAGGTGAGAACAGGAATCAAAATGTTAAGACCTGTGTAAATAAAGCTTTGATAATAATAATAATAATTATTATTATTATTATCCAAAAAACTGTTAAATTTACGGTGTTGATTCATAGGACAACATAGTAAAGATATAGAGAACACAGCTGAGAAAACGGAAAAAGACGCTTCTGCTGCCGTGAAGTTGGAGGACAAAGAACCAAAACAAGGTTACAAAGGTTCTTGAAATGTTATTTTGAAATGAACATATTAAATAAGAGCATCAGATTTATATTACTAAGCTAGATTTCTGAAGTAAACTTTATTTAAATGGTGAATTTGAAAGGAAAGCCATCAAAAGCGAGTTGAAAACAGGATTAAACAATTTGAACTGTTATTTTACTCAGACATAACAAACATTATATAAAAATATGATAACAGCTGCTCCCCATGAACCCAAATCTGAGGACGCCATTGAGAATCAGCTGAACGGAGAGAAAGAAGCGAGGGACGAGGTGGACGACGGCCAAAAAGACGAAAAGAATGGCGCTAAGGCACGCTTCATGTTCAACATCGCAGATGGTGGCTTTACAGGTGAGATTAAATCTTATGCTCACTCAGACTCACTACTGATTTGAGTATATTGTAGATGGGTGTAGTAGTGACTGTTAAGTGGATTTCTTTGTGTTTGTGTGTGTTCTCAGAGCTGCACACTCTGTGGCAGAATGAAGAACGTGTCGCTGTGTCGTCCGGTAAGATGTATGACATCTGGCACAGGCGCCATGACTACTGGCTTTTGGCTGGCATCGTAACGTATCCTAATTTAGTGTTTTTAAGCTTTTATAGGTGTCATTCCACAATTTTAGTTTTAGTTATTTCAGCTCAGTGTAGTTCATTTAATTTTAGTTCAAATACATTACTTCAGTTTCATTTACTCAGTTCACTTTAGTTAACTTTTGTTTCATTTCAGTTACCGTAATTCTCAGACTATTGAGCGCACCTGAATATAAGCCACACCCACTCATTAAAAAAATATATATATTTTTTGTATATATATATACAGGCCACACTTGTCTATAAGCTGCAGGTGTCCAAGTAGTAACTGTCACGATTTGTGACGTGAACAAAGGAGGACAGATGCAAGTGCAGCGAGGACGAGACCTTTTATTGAAACAGAGGAGAGCAGACTCAAGAGAAACAAGAACCATGACCTACTCAATGAACTAAGCGAACTAAACCAACTAACCTAAACATTAACTATGTCATGAAACAAAGACTGTATCTATACTCTATAAACCACTTCTACATCTATATTCTAAATTAAGTCTATTCAACTCTAAGCTATACTATCCGCTACTAGGCTATGCTACAAGCTACTAGGCTATAAGCTATGCTATAAGCCACTAGGCTACAGGCTAAGCTATAAGCTATGCTGTAAGCTAACTAGCCTTGACACGAACTCAGACATGAATAAGAACTAAGGCACATGGCATGAACAAAGACTCTAACTATATTTGCTATCTAAATCTTACTCTATATCTAATTATCTGCGTTGTGTGTGTCATGGCTCCCGGTATATATACACACCAGCCAAACTGCTAACAGCTGCGGGCTGCTACCAAAACGCACGTGACTCGACAACACATGACTGGGCGGAGTCATGACATCAACCAATATGCATTTCTTTGTGTGTTTTTCCTGATGAGGGGGTGTGCGTGAAGCGCAAAACGACTGATCTGAAGAATGTCGTGTGAGCATGTTAGATTTAATTCGAACAGTTTCATTGGTCCACTGTGACCTGTTGGGTAATGTCCGATGTGACGAGGCTAAATGTTTTGGCGGCATGAAACTCGTTAGCCCGTGAAAATCCATAAATTAGGCGCATCATTTTTTAAGCCGCAGTGTTCAAAGCGTGCGAAAAAAGTAGCGGTTTATAGTCCGGAAATTACGGTGTATATATGGTTAATTATGTTTATTTCGGCACAATTTCATTTCTTAATGTCAGTTTATTTATCTTAGTATAGTGTAATTACTTAATTTCATTTCAGTTTAGTTACTTCAATTTAGTTCACCTTTAATTACCTAAGTTCAATTCAGTTAGTCAATTCAGTACAGAGTCGTTTAATTACTTCATGTCAGGTTAGTTAGCTTAGTTCACTTACTTCAGTTTAGTTACTTCAGTTCAGTTCTTTAGTTCAATAAGTTTAGTTAATTCAGTTCAGTTTAATTACTTCTTTTCACCTTAGTTCAGTTACTTAAACTTAGTTTAAGTAACTTAGTTAAACTTAGTCATTTTTGGTAATTCAGTTCAGCTTAGTTTGTTTATTTTGTTTCATTTTAGTTCAGCTTAGTTTAATTAGTTTTCTCAGCTTAGTTTAATTTAATTCAGTTCAATACAGTTCAGTTTAGGTACTTCAGTTTAGTTCAGCTTAGTTTAATTAGCATAGGGCGGCTGTGGCGCATGTGGTAGAGCAGGTTGTCCACTAATCGTAGGGTTGGCAGTTCGAATCCCAGCCCACGTGACTCCACATGCTGAAGTATCCTGGACAAGACACTGAACCCCAAGATGCTCCCGATGGCAAGTTAGCACCTTGCATGGCAGCTCAGCTACCATTTGTGTGTGTGTGTGTGTGTGTGTGTGAATGGGTGAATTAGACACAGTGTAAAGTGCTTTGGATAAAAGTGCTATATAAGTGTGCCATTTACCATAGTTTACTCAGCTTAGTTTAATTTAATTCAGCTCAATTCAGCTTCGTTAGTTTAGTCTACATACTTCGGTTTAATTCAACTTAGTTCACTTCAGTTCCATTAACTTCTGTTTATAATAAATACGTTTACACACACAGAGATTTTATCGCTGTAAGTTGCAATTCGCTGTACTCTGAATTTGCCAGATGTTCCTACTACCAGTTGCCATAGTAACATTTATTAGTGAGTGATGCAAGAAGCATACCATGTTTGGCAACAAACCAGTTTTCTTGCCCCTAAAAGGAAATGTTCTGGAGGGAGAGTGTTTGTATATAAAATTCACCACTGTCTGTATATATATATACAGATATATTGGTATATATATATATATATATAAATATATATATATATATATATATATATATATATATATATATATATATATATATATATATATATATATATAAGCAAAATAAGACCAATAGGAGGCTACGGATCACCTGTGCTCAACTGTCTTCACTCCTATTGGTTGTCGCTGCAATAGAGTTGAAGTGTTGCAGTAATGACTAGGAGTGCAGATATTACATAGTAGTACAGTATAGGTTGTGTGGGGGGAAAAAACATTAATGTACTGTAGACTGAGAGAAGCAGTGACATATCAGCAGCATCTGAGGAAAGAAGAGTTGAGTGCTCTGATGACAGAAGGAAAGAAGGTTTTTAGTTTAATAACTTCTGTTCAGTTTAGTTGAGCTTGGGAGTTAAGGCCCTGGGTTGCTGATCGGAAGGCCGGGGGTTCAAGCCCCAGCACTGCCAAGTTACCAAGTCACACTGTTGGGCCCTTGAGCAAGACCCTTAACCTGCTCTGCTCCAGGGGCGCCGTATCATGGCTGCCCCTGGGCTCTGACCCCAACCTCCTAACATGCTGGGATATGCTAAGAAAATAATTTCACTGTGCTGTAAAGTACAGGTGATCATTAGTTTAGTTGATTAATTTCAATGAAGTTAATTCTGTTCAAGTGTAGTCACTTCAGGTCAGTTTAGTTGAATTAATTTCAGTTTAGTTCAGTTGAGATTAGTTTAGTTAGTCCATCCATCCATTTTCTATACCACTTATCTTACACAGGTTGCAGGTGAGCCTGGAGCCTACCCCAGGGAACTCTGGGAACAAGGCAGGGGACACCCTGGACTGGGTGCCAGCCCATCACATACACATTCACACACCCATTTACACACTACGGACAATTTGGAAATTCCAATCAGTGCATGTCTTTAGACTGAGAGAGGAAACCGGAGTACCCAGAGGAAACCCCTGACGCATTAGGAGAACATGCAAACTCCATGCACACAGGTCGGAGGTGAGATTCAAACCCCCAACCCCAGACGTGCGAAGCAAACGTTCTAACCTCTAATCCCTCCAGGTTCTGTTCATTTCCAGATGCCTGTGTGCCCTTGCTAGAGGTTTGTTAGCTTTTTCCTTTGCCATATTTCTTACCAATAAATGAACAAAATTTCAAGTATATTTTCAGCCACACCCTGTCCTACACACTCCGCCGCACATGTTTGTTTCTTCTTTTTTGGTTTGTTTAATTATGCACTGTATCAAACTGAACCACATTGAATTAGTTGTGAAAAAGCTCTTAGCTACCTCAGGTTAGTTCAGTTTCTTTGTTTTAATATTACCCGTTTTTGGCCCCTTGACTACATCTGCGTGTCTCAGTCATGGCTACGCCCGCTGGCAGGACATCCAGAACGACCCACGCTATGCCATCCTCAACGAGCCCTTCAAGACCGAGATGAACAAAGGCAACTACCTGGAGATGAAGAACAAGTTCCTGGCACGGAGGTTCAAGGTGAGTCAAATTGTACCCAAATTGTTTGGGGGGTGGGTGGGATTGCCCTACTTAAGAACCATCTGTCTGTTGACCTCAGCTGTTGGAGCAGGCCCTTGTGATTGAAGAGCAGTTAAGGCGGGCAGCATACCTGAACATGACGCAGGACTCCACACACCCAGCCATGGCGCTTAACACGCGTTTCGCCGAGGTCGAGTGTCTGGCTGAGTCGCATCAGCACCTTTCCAAAGAGTCTCTGGCTGGAAATAAGCCGGCGAATGCCGTCCTACACAAAGGTTCACTTAATGGGTGCTATATTGTGCCACAATTGCTCTGTTTAATCTCTGTAGCATCATGTCACGTTAACTTTCATGTTCTGTTTCTGCCAGTGCTGAATCAGCTGGAAGAACTGCTGAGCGATATGAAAGCGGACGTGACGAGGCTGCCGTCCATGCTCTCTCGAATCCCTCCTGTATCCGCTCGACTCCACATGTCTGAGAGAAGCATCCTGAGCCGTCTCACCAACCGTGAGCCTCAACCCCAGCAGGTCAGAATCACCTTATCAGCAAACTCGTGTTTTATTCCTACTCAGCATGCAATCTTAGTTTTACTAATTACGTAACATTCAGATTTTTTCAGTCATTAGAGTTTTGTCCTAATTTTTCTCCCTGTGTTTGTGTGTGTGCTCAGCCTTTTCCACAGGGAGCTTTTGCCTGTTCTTCAATGTACAGTAACAGTTTCGGAGGAGGATTTCGAGGTCCTGCTGGAGCTGCCATGGTTAACTACAGCCAGATGCCCCTAGGGCCATACGTTAGTGGTGAGTAACTTCTGACTCAGCAGTAGTCCAGCTTCATAAGAGCTAGACGAGGGCTGATATCACTGTCTTTCAAATAAAGATATCTACACTCGAGTGAAACACTTTGCACCTCCAGCCTCATACATGGTGTTTACACTTAATGTTGGTTTAACACGGATAGGAAAATATAGGATGTAAACCCATTACAAGATGATCCCAATTTGTGCTACTTCTTTAATGATTATGAATAACATTTTAAAAACAATTGAAAAAAACTCTAAAGCCAACCGTCTACACATGAGTTGGATTTGGAGAACATTATGCAGCAACAGTTTATTCATTTTTCCTATAATTTTGGTTATCACAGTTAGAATACATTTTTTTTTTCTTAAACCTGGATATATACTCATATACTCAAATCTAAAAAAAAACACAAATAAAAAAAAAAAAAAACATTTCAGGGAAAAAAGAAAAATAGAAAATTTTCTCGGTTGCCTAAGTGTGCACACCCCTAAACTAATACTTAGTTGAAGCACTTTTAGATTTGATCACAGCATGCTATCATTTTGTGTAAGAGTCAATCAGTTTGGCACATCTTGACTTAGCAATATTTTGCAGTTCTTCCATTCTTTCTTGCAAAAGCATTCTATCTCTGTCAGATTGGCTGGGCATCTCCGGTGCACAGTCCTCTTCAGGTCACCCCGCAGATTTTTGATTGGATTTAGGTCTGGACTCCGGCTGGGCCATTCCAAAACCTTGAACTTGTTTTGGTGAAGCCATTCCTTTGTTGATCTGGAGGTTTGCTTCGGATCGTTGTCATGCTGAAAGGTAAAACTCCTCTTCATCTTAAGTGTTTTAGCAGAAGCCTTAAGGTTTTGTGCCAAAATTGACTGGTATTTGGAGCTATTCATTATCCCCTCCAACCTGATTAAAGCCCCAGTTCCTGTTGAAGAAAAACAGACCCAAAGTATGATGCTGCCACCATGCTTCCCCGTGGGGATGGTGTTATTTTGGTTATGTACTGTGTGTTTGATCTTTTGTGCCAAATGTATCATTTGGTATTATGGCCAAAAAGTTTGGATTGGATGTATTTTATTTATTTTTTGGTTAAAACAGGCTTCTGCCTTGCCACCCTACCCCATAGCCCAGAGATATGAAGAATTCAGGAGACTTGGTGATTGCTGCAATTCTTTTTATATTGCTGTAGGCCTCTCTGCAGCCTCCCTGAGCAGTTTTCTCCTGATCTTCTCATCAATTTTTGATGGAAGTCCTGTTCTTAGTACTGTCACTGTTGTGCCATATTTTCTCCACTTGTTGATTATAGTCTTTACGGTGTTCCATGGTATATCCAATGCCTTGAAATTTTTTTTCCAACCCTCTCCCGATTGATATTTTTCAACAATGAGATCCCATACCTTTATAAGCTCTTTGCGGCAAATGGCTTTTCTAGTTGGATGTTACCAAGAAGATGTCAGGAGAATCCTATAGGAACAGCTGTACTTTATTTGGGGACAATCAGTCACTTTAATTGATAGCAGGTGTACATTAATTAGTATTTAACATGAGCTTGAATGTGATTGGTTCATTCTGAACACTGCCACATTGCTAATTATAAAAGGGTGTGCACATTTATGCAAGCTGGGTATTGGAAGTTTTATGTTTTTCTTTTTTCCCCACAAAACATTTCTGGGTGTTTGTCTGATTGGCCAAAAATTGTTGATTAACTTTGTGTAATAGCAGCTCTGACAGTAGTTCCGTCTTTAAGGCAAATAACAGGTTTATATTAATACACTCATTCTGATACATAATTTCCATAGTAACAACCTACACAGCTGTAACTTTAGCCTTTTTATCTTTTATTTTTTTATTTTATTTTTTTTATAAATATTTTGTGTCTTGTTATTCTCCCAAGAGAGAGAAAATAGAGGCTGGTGAGAGAAGCACTGTTTATAGCTGTTATAGTGCGGGCACTTGTTTTGTGAACATTATATGTATCTATATATGGATAAAAATACATTGTGTCGTTTAATAAAATTGCATTGGTTGGCAAATTGCTGTTGTCTAAGAGGAATACAACATGCCAAGACATGCTGCTTTAGGTAACACTCATCAGGCCGCAACACACCGTTATTAATCACATTGTACCAACTACGATAATCTACCATTTGCTATGATCCTTTCCTTCATTATTTTGTTATTGTTTGCTCTAAGTTTTGAATTTGAGGGAATATCTTTCCCATGACCTGCGCTGATTCCATGTTTCTATCTTGTTCTCATAGTGTCCTCGAACGGTCCTCCAGCACCTAGCAGCCACATGGACAAGAAATCCAGTGAGGTTTTGAGAGACATGTCTCCATCTGATCTCAAATCCAGCAAACCCTCAGATGTCATCTGCATCGAAGACTAGCCCTCATCTTAATCATTTCTCTCTCTCTCTCTCTCTCTCTCTCTCTCTCATAGATCAAATTTGAACATTATTCTGGAACATTCCTCCCATCATACAGATAAAACAAATCTTATGAATTGCACTTTTGTCTTGAAGCGTGTGCGCTTGTGAGTTGATCAGTATTCTCCTGCTTCTGTTTTTTTATTTTATTTACTACGGTCGACGGAGAGAGATCCGAGGACAGTGCGTGACAAGGATGCTCTCTTCCTCTTATGGACCTTTGAAATCTGTCATTTCTGAGACATTTCTTGGAGCCCTCCCCCGCCCCCCAGCACCAGAATCTTTTACTGGTGCCTGAATGTGGTGCGACATCTAGAGGTTCTTCTTGTGTACTGCAACTGGAAGGAGGAAGATGGTCATGTGACCCAAATGCTAGTTATGGATTATGCTGCTTGCAACGCGCTGTATACTGGTTAAAGGCATTTCGGAGATGATGGGATATAAAATGGATATAACCCCCATTTTATGTGCACTATCACGGTCTCTGAGTGCATCATAAGAATTATTCAGCCATAACCTGGAATTATTAACGTGTTACATGCAGTCCTGTCAGGCTTTTTATTGTTTTTCCTTAACAACGGCATATAAATGAAATTGTGCTTGATGATATGAACATGTCCGCTCATGAACAAGGACCCTGACAGGCACTGAGTTTCTTATTCATTAATTATGAAATAGCTGCAGCACTTTTTGTCATATTTAAGGATTTCAGCTCCCTGGTAACACTGGTTCTGCAGTATTATGAGTGTGTATTATAACAGTAATGGATTTGTTTCTCTTTACTTGACTGTACAAGTGTATCAAGTGTTGAATTAAGCTGGGGTCGTATTACAGAAAAACAGACAATCCTATGTTAGGATCTGTGATAAGGTTCAAGTTTGTCCCCCTACCCCCCAACTTAGAATTTAGGAATATCTCATTTTATCTCAAATGACAAAATCCTAAAGTTTTCAATAATCAATGGTTATATCTGCTACTAATGCTGCATTAATGAAACGTGGGAACTTTCCCCAGTTTTCTTCCTCCTTTCCACCTTTCATTCCATTAACTGTTAAGTATATCTATAAATGTAACAATAAATGATAAAAAAAGTATGATGTTTCATTCTTTAATAAATAAAACTTGTTATTGTTGGCAAATAGCTGTGGAAATCAAACATACGCTATAGGATTATTTTCCTATAACTTCATGACTTCAAGTGTTTTTATTCCTTACAAACTTCAAAAGTAGGACCTTTCTGTAATACGGCCCCTGAAATCATCTTGAAAATCATCGGAAGTGATATATGGTATGTTTACTTTTATAATTTTCACAATATTCCTTTTAATCCAAAGTTTATAGCCTTGTTGCAATCTTTGGGCAGAAAATTTTAAACCATACATTATATAATTATGTTTTCTCCAAAGGCCAATACCTGCTTGGCTTCACTACTACTTTTTGGTCTACAGTCATAGGCCACAGAATCGATTTTGCTGCCATGGAAGATGTGGAAGTGGAATGTTTTGTGTTTACATTTGAAATGTGTGTTTTAGTAAAAGCATTGAATGTGAAGCTCATCGGGATGTGACAAAAGACATCCGGTAATTTAAACACAAACGAAACCTCATTTCATTCCCAACATCCTCGTGCAGCGTGATGGCTTTTCTTACTCAAAAAGAAGTTTTCAGTTTGTTCTTCTGCCGTTAACTTAAACGCTAAAGCCTCTCATCACAACACACGGTGTATTGTCAGTACTTGAATGGTGTTAATATTTGTTTGTAGGGGGTTGCAAAACGGTTTAGTGTTCATACGTATGCACAGCGCAAAACCTCAACTAATCCACTTAAGTAAATAAAGAGAGGCTCAAAATCCAGTGCATAACCATTTTAAATAATAATGGAATAATGGAACTTCAACTTTTTGTCATCAAGATGACTGTATGTACTTTCAGTTATACGATCACGCGTTTGTATCATTTTTGTTTCTGTTATCGTAGTGCAGATATTGAGCTCCGGTTAAATGCAATCAAACTGAAGCTAATATGAATGTAACGAATTTTGAAAAAGCTTCAGTCTAATACTAGACGTGTTTTCATTCCTGTACACTAGGCTTCAAAAGCTACCAGAAGGCTAAAGTTGGTAAAGACACTTTTAGTTTTGTTTCCATCCAAAAACCTAGCAATTGGAAAAAGAAGTTGAAAATATGACGTGAAAAATAAAGACGTGCAAAATTCCTTTCACTAGACAAATTGATAACATGTGACCAACTAAATTTTATCTTAGTAAAATGTGTTTTATTTCAGCTATATATATATATATATATATATATATATATATATATATATATATATATATATATATATATATATATATATATAAAACGTTTATTTACTTTGAAACACCATTTTCCTTCTTTGGATGGAAACATTGCTAGTAAGTAATGTGAGGACTATGACAGCATGCACAGTCACTTCTTTGGTTTGTTGGAATTTTGTTAGCCAGCCTGGACCGAGCTACGAATATAAAGCCTAAATCTAACCAGTGTTACTGTTTGGTTTTAAGAAAATGGACCAGACGAAGAAGTGTGAATTGTCATCGTTTTACTTTGTACCGAGTGCATTTGTTTAATGTGTTTTAATAAATTCTCTCCAATAAGAAAACATTTGGCTCTGTATTTTCAGTAAACTAGATTTTACTGTATTTTGTTTGAGAAAAGTTTTATGTTTTAAAAAAATCTATTTAAAAAAAATTATCAATCAGCTATAAGGTTGGAATTTAAATATGAAATTTAAAGGCAGTCATTTTCAAATCTAGTATGATTGCAGTGCCATTCAGCTCTTGTAACTCTTATTCAACATTGAATACAACCAAGAACACGCGTTTATCCATTCAAAAAATAAAAATGGCTGCATTTTGGTCTTAAAAGAGCAACAGGGTTATGTTTTAGCATAGAATTAGCAAATGCCTGAAATGTTGGTAAATAGCATCCAAGCTAATGACATGAGGACAGTAGAATCATTTACTTGGAAGTAAAATATTCATAATTTACTTTGTACCTATAATTTGTGTAACAGGTTTATACAAAGAAAGTCAATATCACAATATCATTAAATATAAAGAAATGTGAACAAGATATATTATTTTTCTTTGGATGATGCAACTTCCTGTTGATCATGTAATTTGTGGATTATTCCGAACGTTTCATCGGGGTGAATGTATTCAGGTAATGTTGTGGCTCACTAACATTCACAAATTATTACAAAATTATTTTCAGATTTCTGAAGCATTTTAATGATTATTTTGTAAAATAAAGTATAGTTACAGTGGGATGGGCAAAAATGGAGGAGAGATAAAAGTTATGAGGCAATGTAAAAATGTAAATGTAAGGATTATATGCAGATAGGGATTTATCCATGTAAACATGCAGGTGTAAATGCACCCATTCAAAACATTTAAACCCGATCACCCGATCACATTTTAGAAGCATGTTATCTAAGTGTATATAGATCTGTCTTGCTCGATGAAACGTGACGGCTGAAACCCCTCCTGATATATTACAGTAAAATTGGGCACTTCGAAGGATTTCAAATGGCAGCTGATTTTTGGCCAACTGAAAATGTGGAAAAACACAAGAATTGGTGGTTGAATGGAATGAGCTGATTTGCATATCGTGTGCCATAAACTAATCAGGCTGCAATAATGGGTAGAAAAATGGTAGAATCAATCAAGGGTACAATCCAGATACAAAACGTATGAAACGAGCAGGATCTCTCATACAAACAGCCGCATCAGACCACTGGAGTTGGAGGAAGAAGAGCGCAGTCAAATTATGGTAAATGCAAAATTTACAGACATCCCACCCTGCAAAAACTCACTTCAGGGACGTAGCCCCTCCGGGAAACCCCATCTCACCCAATTACCGTGCTGGTGTGTTTAGTATTTTCTTCTCTGTAGGACACTACAGTGTTACTGAACTACAGTGGTACACTGATCTGAGAAAGGTCAACTGTAAAGCACGGCCATGGATAAATCTGATTGGTCTAGTTGGCAGACAGAGAGACCAATCGGGACACGCTCTCTGTCACTTTCTTGCCACACCTCATCACTCGTTCTCTCCAGAGCCCTTCTACTATTACAAATGCTCTCGTCTCTCCCTCTCTTGTTTGCTCGCTCGCTCTAAAAATTCAATTTCTGAGATATAATGTAGAATTTATGAGCGTCATGGAGCCGCTGTCAACATGTGAGAGACTCCCAGAGCTTCTGGGACAGGTGGGATGTCTGCATTTACGTGCAGGATGTCCTACTTTTGGAAAGGAAAACTCACTGTTATCAATTTGTGATAATGGAAGTCACTAGCTATGTTTCCATCCTAGTTGCAAATTTCACTTGCGAAAAATTGGAATATTGCATTAAAACGGCATTTTTACGTTTCAGAGCCAATTTTCCCATCACATGATTTACTGAGGCAAAATTACATTACTTTTTTGATGCGCATTGAGGAAATTATTCGATAAAATGTGCTTCCAATGTAGTTTGTGCATGTAGAAATGTGCATGTCTTATTATCAGATAAAAAAATTTTTAACCGCCTCAAATTTTGGTGTTTTATTCGCATCTGGTGTTTCCACCCGGAGTTTTATTATTATTATTTTTTTTAATGTGATATTCACATAACAATGTGTGTATGAAAACATGTCTACCGATTCAACATTTTATCAGGTCTACTTATCATATAAGTGACATTCTTGGTATTGGATTACTGTCTGTATTCTATTTCTTGCTCTTCACAATACATCAGCCATTTTCTATCAGGTCCATCAGTGGAAAGGGAATAAATGAAGAGGATTAAAACACTTCAGGATGTGCTGTTATTAACAAATAATCCACTCTGTGGTGGAAACAATAATATTTTTTTGTTTTTGTTTATTATTTTCCTATAACAGCATATCCGGGACTATTTTACCCCTCTTATACCACAGCGGTTTGCTAATTACAAAACAATCTGAAGTAATTCAAAAATGACATTTGCTTTTTTATGCATTTATTGTCACATTTAATGTTTTGGATGTCCGTGAAACAAGTTACTGCCCGTTATCACTGACGTTATAGCAGCAATAAACTTTTGAAATAAATAAAAAAAAAGGAAAGATTTATTTTTCCTGATGACTCCTCTGTAAATGTTGCATAAATGTATGTTTACACATTTTTTTTTTACAGGTTTTTCTTTGTTAAATAACAATACAACAATTTTGGAATTTTGACTGTAGTGTTTTGTGTAACTTCAATTTTATTCTAAGTTTGGGTTCTTTGATTGTGTCATACACAAGATTGGTCCCGTAGACTATTTTTAGGATTTGTATTCTGCCTTATTTCTTTGGTTATTTAATAAATGTAACTGTAAATCAAACCGAATCACGATTCAAAGCTCTCCCTCTCTCCTCCTTTGTCCTATTCTTTTTCCCCCCATCTCAAATCCCCGCCTCCAGGCTGTGCTCTGATTGGTCTCTAAGTCTCTCTCCAGGTCTGCCATTGGCCCTGGTGCAGTTGATCAACCTCTGTTTTCACTCAGTGGGGCTTTAAGCAGTGTTGAGCAGTTAAGAGGAGAAAAGAGAAAGGGAGGGAGGTAGTGAATGACAATGCAGGGAGAGAGAGGGAGGGAGAGAGAGAGAGAGAGAGAGAGAGAGGGAGCAAGGGGACAGAGAGAAAGGAGGGGCATTGACATTCATTCAGCCTAAGGAGTGGGAAAGTAAACAGCTCTCTCGGAGGCCCAGGAAGCCAGAGGGAGATGTGTTTCATAGCAGGAAGTCCACGCGAGCTTGTCGGGGTTGAATTGCCTATCAGGAGGCACTGAAGCGTTTCCTCTGGAGGTCTGAGCGGCGATAAGAAGGTAAAGGTGCTGATTTATTGTCTCTCGAATCTATCTCTCTTTCCAAAAAAAAGGGCCATGAAAAAAGTGGTGGATGTATAGAAACAGAAAAGCTTGTATTCGTGTAACATCTCTGATTTGCACATTTACACACCTGTTAGAAGAAAGATCCAAGCACGTGATGCCATCTTGCGACGCGCATATTGATTGATATCTACTTGTGCATATTGATGATAACTGGGTATCATTTTTATATGACTTTGGGAAAGTGGTACTTGTCTTCGTAACTGCTAAAATGTAAATGATGGCAAGAACAATCTTCCACAGCATTTAACGTAACTATTATGTCATTAATTTTTTTTTTTGTATGTGTATGAATTCCAATGGAAAATATAACCAGGACATGAGCACTAACACTTTACAAACTGACAAGATCCATCAAACAGGTGGTAGACATCCCCACGCTGACCATGCAGGGATGAATTGCTGTAGGAAGATGAAACAACTAAACCAGGATTTAAATGTTTGAGGATGGAAGTTCATCAGTTGACTAGTTTTTACGTAATTACTAAAAGTTCCAGGGGCTGGGTACGACAGAATCAGTTCTATAGCAACGGACCATTTATAGGGACGTGTATGATTGATGCTTCACATAATCTAGGACTAATAATAAACATTAAAAAGTCATTAGTTAACAAAGAGAAACGTATTAAGTTGTGTGTAAGGAGATGTTTATTTAACATTAATGCAAGGGGAGTCACCAGTGCGAGTGATTTGTAATGGTTTTCCACCACAGGAAAGTCTTACAATTTGTAGTTTCCTTAGAACATTTTTTTTTGTTTTTAGCGTTTAAGTTCAGGAAATAGAAAACAAAAGAGACTTGTTCAAAGTTTTTTATGATGGCAACTAATGTATTTGTCTTAAAATGTATTGCTCAAGTAACTGCTGCACATTTATTGTGCGGTTGCACATGGCAGCATTTAAAATGATGACTCTTTGTTGCTATTGTTTGATAATTACTCATCTTTTATACTGGAACTTAAGTCATCTTTCTGTGAGCATCGTTTCACTCCAGCTGGGTCATTTTGCGATCACAGAAATGAATGCAAAATCAAGCAAATGCCGCAATATTCAGAGGAGCTTAGAGTTTTTCAAAATTACCGCAGATTTTCCACAGATTCGGGCCGAGACGCTTCACGTGACGTCATCACGGCGCGCATTCAGCCAAAGCCCTCTTCGATTTGCGTGTCAAACATGACTATGGCTAAAAGGTCTCATTTAAACAAAACAAACAATCACAGTGAAAGAGCGTGTGAAGCAATTTCATGTAGTTTTCCATGAAAAAAAGCACAAAAAATAATTTTTGAAAGAAAGCCACAGCAAAATTAAGCATTTTTGGCCGCAACAATCACAAAACCCTGCAGGGACTGCTGTATGTCGAAATGTCCAACACCCTGTGATGCAAAATATTTCCAAAGTATTCTACCAGTTTCACTCATTAACACAATTCAGCATATCAAAATCTATAATATTGGCCTGTATGGATATCATTCCATGAATTTTTCATAACATCCCACTCTTCAACATCACAGCCTCACATTGTTTATGCGTCAGTGTACATGAGGGCACTGTGCCACCCCTAATCTGGATCTTGGCTCGCTACACTGCTTTTCCCCTTTCACCGAGTTTCCTCAGTATCCCCACGAATCAGAGCTTCAACAAATCCAATGTTCTGCCTGTTTCCCTCTGCTGAAAATCCCTATGTCATTAGCAGTCCATGCATGTGTGAGGCAGAGCTCCACCAGCAGGTTTTTCTCTCATCATAGTAACTCAAACTTTAAACAATGCTTAACGTTTATTTCATGTTATTTCGAGAATTCTGTTCAAACACACAGCGTCAATCATCACCCGGTACTAATGTCTAACACCTGATACGTGGAGTGACTCAGGTTATCGGTGTATTTGAACTCTTTTCATACACGTTGTCTGTGCTGTCTCTGACTTGAGCGACTGCGTCACTCTGGAATATGACAAGCAGACTTTCAGTTTGAGTGAACACAGTTTGAGTGAACACAGTTTGAGTGAACACTTCTGGAGAAATATGTCATTGAGATGCTTCATGTGTCTGACACAATTTTACACAGCAGCGTGAGATGTGTCTGTCACTCAGCAGTGTGGAACAGGAGACGTATCTGAGGATTAAATGTCTAACAGAAAAGATAGACAGACAGAATGACAGATAGATAGATAAAGACAAAATAAAGATAGATAGACAGACAGAATGACAGATATATAGATGGATAGATAGATAAACAAAGACAGATTGTCAGATAGATAGATAATG
Organism: Ameiurus melas; assembly: GCA_012411365.1. Taxonomy (NCBI): domain Eukaryota; kingdom Metazoa; phylum Chordata; class Actinopteri; order Siluriformes; family Ictaluridae; genus Ameiurus; species Ameiurus melas. The sequence continues at coordinate 20,449,595 of CM022752.1, forward strand.
CAGACAGACATAGATAGATAGATAGATAGATAGATAAAGACAGACAGACAGACAGACAGACAGACAGATAGATAGATAGATAGATAGATAGATAGATAGATAGATAGATAGATAGATAGATAGATAGATAGATAGATAGATAGATAGATAGAAAAAGACAGACAGATAGATAGATAGATAAAGACAGACAGGTAGACAGACATAGATAGATAGAAAGATAGATTGATAGATAGATATGCATACAGACAGACAGACAACGAGAAATAGACAGACAGACAGACAGACATAGATAGACTTACATATAGACAGACAGATCGATAGACAGCGAGTAACAATTTCTGTGAGGCCATATATACATATGATAATGAATGCTGCCTTAAATCTTCCTCTTCTTTTACTTCTTCCTTTTATTTTGCATGACTAATATTATAATACTAGTTATAATAATAATAATAATAACTATAATAATTATATATAATATTAATAATAATAATAATTACAACTACAACTGTTGTTCTTTAAATAAATAAATGAATATTGTAATTTGTGTTTGCAGCTGTGTCAGTTCTGAAAAAAGCTATAGGTGGGTTCACTTTTGCACAGTAACGTACCGGTATTTAATTTCCCAGTGTTACGTTTCACTGTTACTGTTACTGCATGCTATGACTTTTCCATACAGTTCCACCCCAGACTCTATACATGCTCTTTCCATGCAGACTCTATACACGCTTTTTGTGTTAGCTTGTTGCTAAAATAATAGTCAAGAATACTCGAGAGGACGAGCTGAATAGCTTCTTTTGAAACGTGTTTGTAAAGGTGATCCTTTTGTCGGGATTATTCTAAAAGCAGCTGATGCATGCAGTGCTTTGTGTTTCTTCCAGGTGCTTCTCCTGAAAGAGTTTTGTATAATTACATAAAAGTATGCAATGAAAACTCTGGTAGAGGTTATTATCTGTGGGTCCAAGGGCAGAACAAGAACTACTATAGAAGTATGAAAAGCTCGATAAAACATGACTGGGCATGCTGTTAATAATATAATATAATATAATTAATACTTGAACAAAGGTTATTTTCCTAGCATAAAAGTGTTTTATTTCTCTTATGTCATAACAATTGACCAATTATTACAATTTCGAATTGATTAAAGAATGATTTATTGTACTTTTTATCTGTCTATAGTTACCTTTAATATTGTGGAACCCAACAAACCTGTTATATGTAGTTAGCACAAATGTTATAGCAGCTATAAGCAGTCGTTAACTCACCAGCCTCAAATGCTGGAAAACGTCCAGCTTTACCTCTGACCGTTAAAAAAACCCTGACACTGGAGACTACTTCCATTACAGTTCAGTAAACATGTCCTTGCAGAAAAATAAACATAAACAATTAGACATGTTTTAAAAATGTTTATTTGGTGCATCTGCTGTACAAGTCCCAGTGTATATTATTATCGAAACAACACTGTAATACAACTAGCTTCTGACCAATCAGAATCAATGTAATTAATTCTATATTGCAGACGTTATAAACACCAAGGTGTGTAAGACAAACTATCACTTGCTGAATCGGATCATCTCTGAACTGGGGAGGTGTCCTAGGTAATGTCTCTGTCAGCGCTGAGACAGCACCATTCTTGCGAGACTGACTCATCTGTGTGTGTGTGTGTGTGTGTGTGTGTGTGTATATGTGTGCGCATGTGCATGATACTTCATAATGTCAGCCCACATTTTGCACTTTAACTTCACGGTTTGCATAACGGTCAACATTCTGTTAAGATACACAAAACTTCATAATCTTTCATACTTTTACATACCTTTATGCATTTTATGTTTATTTAAAAAATATCACAACACCACATATTTCTAATGAAGCATGAGCATTAGAGGCCTTAGGGTTATGGACTGTGCAAAAAAAAAAAAAGGATTAAATAAATTTAAGTGAATGCAAAAATGCTTTATTTAGTCGTAACAATAAGTGAAAGTCACTTTTTTGTAATCAAATTTTTTTTCAGTGGGTAATATTATATGTTATTGATTTAAATATATCTTTATAGAATTTTTTTATGCTGCAGTGTAAAATCCTCTCTTTTCAGGTTTTTTTTTATTTTAAATTTGAAAATCTCGTACAAATCTAAATAATATTTGAAAACTCTATCACAGACCTAAAGAAAGTACATTAAGTCTTGTGCTTTTCATTATGGATGAAAAGGTGCATTTTAATGTTTTAGAAGCTACAAGTTATCATAATGGGATAATAATAATAATAATAATAATAATAATAATAATAATAAAAGAAATTGTGAAATAAAATGAAAAGGAAAAAAAAGAAAAGTACATTTTAAAATAAAATAATTTCTAAAGTAAATTTTTTTAAATAAAATACATTGTGGTACCATTTAAATAAAATTTAATTGATCCATGAGGTTAGTAGAAAATCAATTTGGGGCCAAAATAAACAAACAAACAAAAGAAAAACACCACTTTAAACAAACAAATAAAGAAGCTATGACAGCTGGCAGCTCAGTAAACACACATACACACACACAAATCTGTATACATTCAGTATACTGTATGCACTGCAGGCATACTGTCCTGTTTCTATGCCATCCAGATTGTTTGTTTAATGTTCACACGTGTGATTGTTTAAGTCACACGTCAGCAGGGGCACGCATTGCTCACTTACTGAGTAAATAGTCATTCCATGCCCTGGGGCATCACCAAGTTCCATCGAATAACTTTACAATATATTAGGTCCTAGAGCAGAGCAAGATTCACTGATCACAAAGTCAAAAAGCCACACATGTAGCTACATTTCAATTTCATATCAAACCAAATGGTCTCAGAGAAATAAGTAGAGAGATATGAAGCTGGCATCTTGGTAAATGAATGTTTACTGGCCCTGGGACACACAATGAGATACAAATACACACCCACATACCACATACACACTCTCACTTGTCTTCTCTCTCTCTCTTTCCCTCTCTCTCTCTCTCTCTCTCTCTCTCTCGCGCAATCATTTAAATAAACAATAAATATTAGTATAAATTTTAATGTCTGTTTATTTTATAATTTTTTTTTAATTCAAACTGTTTTTCATTCTGACTGACCTAATATGAACCTATTAAACCAAGTGTTTTAATGATATGTTTTAAACCCAGTGAAGAATCATAGTGGGGAATATAATCCATGAGATATTATGACTTGTATAACAAAATAAAGTGTGAAATCTAAAATAAATAAATAGTGAGGTCCAGGAAAATTAACGTTTGTCCTCTCTTGGGACAAAATGATGAACTAACAGCAACAACAACAATAATAATACATTTGTGTTAAAGATGTGTCATTTAGGTTAAAGTAACAAAATTTTACAATTATTATACACAAATAATGCAGAAAGCTTTAAATTCTTTAATTCCCTCAACAGCGTTTTAATCCTCTCAGTTTTATGATCTGTCACAAAAAAATCAAATAAACAAGAACAACAACAAAAACCCCAAACCCAACCAATCAAACAACAACAACAACAAAAAAAACACTTTCATACTCAGAAACCATAGGGGGTGCAAACTTTTGATGCTCTTCATCCCATCAGCTGTGTGTTTATCATGCAGAAGGGGCCCTTGTTGCTCTTCAAATGGAATGCGGCTCTTTATGATTAGCATAAAGTCCAAGCAGCGCCCCCGAGAGAAACGCCAAGATCTCACAAAGCTATTACTGTGTAGTGTAACGCAATCAATAACCCGTCCACTGCCTCATAAAGCCGCTGTACAGATACTTCCTTCTAATGTTCTCCATGTATTACAGGCCTGACTTCCTCAGCGACAACGTCTGATTAATTCTCAATCTTTTATTTATGCAGGCATATTATATCATTACAGATCTCCTCCAAATCGTCATTCCTTCTGCACTGGACTCACTCAAGTCAATATTTTCTGAAATATTTTCTTCAGGAAATATGTAGCTCATACTGTTATATCCACCTCTAAACCTAAATTGACATTTCAAAACGTCATTTCAAAATTTTTAATCCATCCGTTTAATTTTACCCACTTCTTGATATCAGCATATCGCCCACTGCATGACGCTGACCTTCTGACCTGTGAGCTAATCAACAGTCGAGTGTTTTCACCATGGACGAAAGCTGAAAAGATGCTTTTGTGAGTCAGTTCCATGGTTTTCTCTCACAATCGTGTCATTGTGTGTTGTTGTGCATCTGGTGGGTTGATACAAGTGACTGCTGAAGTTCAGTGGTGTTTGGGGTGAAAAAAATTATTTTTTGAGCTTTTGAAATTTTAAATTGAAACTTGTATCTTTCTGATGCCAATAAATGTAATACATTTGAAAAACAAAACTACTGGCAAACAAATATACAAACAAGCAAGCAAACTAAATCAGATAAAAAAAACCCCCAAAAACGCAAGCATGAGGCAAATTGAAACACATCACAAAAACAATATCGTTGTTTGTTTATAATATCATTTATTATTCAAAATAAAAAAAAATGTGAAGCTGAGAATTAAATATATAAACAAACAAGCAAACAAACAAAGAAAACATGCAAACAAACCGGCAAATAAACAAATAGCTACAGAAATGCAACAAAATAAACTAAAACTATATTTTGGTTACAATAGACATAGTTTTATCAATTCATTATTCTTAATCTTTAATTTATTTAATAAAAAAAACTATTTAGTGTTTACCACCAAATGTTTGTTTCTTGTATCTTGACATTTTTTATTGAAATTTGTATCTTTCTGATGTCAATAAATGTAATATGACTGAAAACAATACTACCTAGGAAAAGTATACAATATAAATGAACAAACAAACTACAGCAAAACCCACTCAAAACAATTTTGAACACACTACAACAAAACTATCATTTGTTTATCACTGTCAAGTTGATCAACTCATTATTTTTTTGTTGCAAAGAAAGAAGCAGTTTTACCTGTAAGTCTTATTATTTCTCTCTCAAGTTCAATAGCTCTGATTTGAAATCTACTTCTTTAATAAGGAACCTTTCTGGCATTACATTCAAGGACCCTTCATCACATGTTAGCTGTTGGAGAAACAGTGCTGTCTGTTGATTTTCAAACTACCATCAAACCTTCATCTGGTGAACAGAATTACAAAATTTGTTTCTCTGAGAAAGATGTCTGAAACTATCTTCAATGAAAGGAATCTTACAAGACAGCTGACTTTTATATTGCCTTCTGAATGGAAAGTTTTATATAGCAACACCAACAGCTTACACTGAATATAAAAAGTCTACACACCCCTGTTAAAATGGCAGGTTTTTATGAAGTAAAATATGAAACTAAGATAAATCATGACAGATCTTTTCCCACCTTGAACGTGTAATTGCAAAATAGACATATAAAGTGGAAAAAACAATCAACAAACTGTGGAAACGTCACAATGAACTTCAAGCAACTTCCTCTCCACTCTTCCTCCAGACACTGGGACCTTGATTTCCAAATGAAATGCAACATTTACTTCAATCTTCCCCATGATTGTGGTTGTGTTTACTGACCCAGGGTAACTTTTCCACGACATTTGTTCTCACTTTTGTTGACAGCAGTTTAGACATTAATGGCTGTGTGTTGAGTTATTTTGAGGGGACAGTACATTTACACTGTTACACAATCTGTACACTCACTACTTTACATTGTAGCAAAGTGTAATTTCTTCAGTGTTGTCACATGAAAAGATATAATCAAATATTTACAAAAATGTGAGGGGTGTACTCACTTTTTTGAGATACTGTATGTGCAAATCAGATAAATGCAACAACAAAAAAAAAAGATAGAAAATACATAACTATGTGGAAGAATTCTCTTAGTGTGTTTGTAGTAGTATGTTAACCACAAAGCTCAGAGTTTACAAAAAAAGTCATGTTTTCGCACGGCACTCTTTATGATACGAGGATAAATTCAGCATGTAGTATTGAGAAAGAACTTTGACTCCTTTACCTAATCAGACTACCCCTCCACCCCATCAATTAAATCTATTTCCAATCAATTTCCTTTATTCTGGAGGAATTTCCTTTATTTGATATGCTGCTACATTACCTTGCGTTACATGCAAGAGTATGTAGAAAACATTTTTTGAGGTTCAAGTTAAAAATATTTAAAAGTAAAGATTTCATAAGCAATTTCAAACTTCCTGATTCTGAGTCCTAGACTGTAATGTCCTTATTTATAAGAAGCAGAATGTATAAACTCCTGTGAAACCTCCTACATTCAGAAGCCCAGGAGTCATTATCTCAGCTCTCGGGGGACGGTGAGAAAAGAAGCATGGCAGCCAAGAATGTTCCTGCAAAGGAAATACTTGTGAGCTAATCAAAATGTAAAGCAGATGCTGTCAGGGAGTTTCCTCAGACATTTCCTCATGCAGATGTTGTCAGTGAAACCTTGTATGACTCTCAGACTCCTTCCACAGACGTTGGTACGACAGGGATGATAATACGAGGAGGTTTACATGAACCATACGAGAAAGTGTGATAATATTTTACATGGAAATATGTCTCTGGACTAAATCTAATTAAGGAGACATATTATGGAATATTGGAAAAATGAATTAGTTTGTTAGACATCCCCCTTGATGAAGGTATTATCAGTGGTGGTCATAGACAGCTGGGGAGATACAGAGGGTGATGCATTCACAACACAATTTATATGTATATAATTTATATATAATTTAAGTTTTTAAAGGTCAAATTTTAATTGTTTTGTACACAGCTAAATGATAAACAGTAACAGTGTATGTCAGGATTAGGACTCAGACCTCTTCTTATGACTTCATTCATGAAATCTAACCGAATCTAATCACATGACTCACATTACTCCAGTGACCATTTCATCTACAATTTCGCAAACAGGGAGGGAAAAAGTCAAGTTCAAGAAACCAAATCAGTGAGTAATGTAGAACGAAATTGCTATTTATCTAGCCTGACAATTTAACTAGCATTTTTTTTGTGATCTAACAGTGAATGGTCACATGGCCAATATTCTTTAAAAAAAAAAAAAAAAAAGGTTTTTGGAGACTTGTGTAGCCAACAATCTCTGTGGCACAAGCTCTACTGGGCCAATAACACACATAAATTACTCTGTTCTTACTGGACTGAGTGGAAGTAAATGTTCTGACACTTTTTTGGTTGTTATTTTATATACATTCAGTAAATTTATCCACATGTCAGTTGACTTTGTACTTATAAATACGAACAACAAAAAAGTATGAATTCATAAACATAATCAATTTTTTAAAAAAAATGTTTGGGGGTAAAAAGTATGTGGACTCCATCCATCCATCCATCCATTTTCTGTGCCGCTTATCCTACAAACCTATACAACACAATTTACACAATCAAGTTGTAGAAAAAAACAAACAAAACAAAACATTTGGGTCATTATTTCACTCACTGAGCAATCATGATGAAAGTGAATGTGTAAACTTCTCAGAGGCAACATTATTAAACAACACTTAATTGGAAAAAACTTCAGAGCCATAACAAACATCTTAAACATCCCTGTGAGTACAACTGGTTCAATAATATAATATGCAGGTTGCAAAGTTAATGGAACCGCAACTAATCGTACCTGGACGGGTGCACCATGCGAGATTTCACAGACTCACTGTAAAGAAAACTTACAAACTTTGAGGTAATTAGTTTCCTGAATTTTTTTTTAGTTAAATGAACTTATCCAGTTTCACATTGAGGAAGCAAGAGGAACAACACTGAGCTGTACCGCTTTCATTTTTCTGCTAAAGAGGAAGCACAAAGATACATGTCTACAAATCATACATTTTTTGGAACAATATACTCTGCTCAGACAAAAAAAGAAAGAAGATAACTGTTTGACAAGAATTCAGCATGTCATGTTTGGAGAAAGAAAGGTGCTGCATGTGATCCCAAGAACACAGCCACAGTGAAGCATGGTGGTGGCAGCATCATGATCTGGGGCTGCTTTGCAACAGAGTACTAATGTTACACTAACATGTGGTGTCTGTCTTTATGACTTGTGTTTTTAATCATAACTTTGGTTATCCTAATGAACAAACTATTTTGTGCCTATTTCTAAGTATAAAGGCAAAATACATAAAAATGTAAATTTGAAGTGGATACAGTGTATGCACCGGATGTATATTATAGAACAAAAGTGTCTGAATACTTATTTTCCTTCAGTGCACATGCAATACTCTAATGACAACCTAGTTATAAAAATAATAAATAAAGAAAGTGGGTCATGTCAACTTTACATCAAAATGGACTAAACTGGTCTTTATTTCAGTTAACAAATTGGAATAGACCTTTTGTAAATGGTGTTATGTAGCTTTATGAACACTGCTCTCTACACTTTCTTCTTCCAGGACCTATGAGCACACCTGCTCAGCAGCCGAGGGGCGTTACGGAGGATGACGAAGAGAAAGAAGGTCAAAAAGAAACACTGAAAGATGGAGATATGCTGCAGACAGACAGCACCGTTTCTCCACTTACTAAAACATCTTCTTTGAGGAAAGACTGTGCGCTTCAGGAGGATGCGGGAAAGACGAAAAGTGGGACAGGTGATACAGGTGGAATTGTCGAAAGATCAGAATTAACGAGGACGTTTTTGGAGGCAGCGCCCTCTGGTGAATCTCACGAGCACAGGCAAAGTCAGTTTGATGAAGGTAAAATGTTCCTGTGAGAAGAGAAATATTTTCTAATAGCATCTTAAAGTTAAAGATCATCTTGTAGACAGAGAGACAGAGTTGAATGTGATGTGGTACCATTTAAAAACACTTTTTGATTAGTTAGATTTCCTTGTCGCATCCTGTACAGATTAAAATACAAGCTTTGTATGTTGAAATCAAAACAAGATATAATTAATGGACAAAATGCACATTTTGTATGATGGTTCTCGACAGCCAATTTTAGTGAATCCATACCTTAGTTAAACTATTTATAACTAAAATAAACCTTAATTAAAGTTGCTTTGAACACTTTAAAAGCAAAGACAGATATAAATGCAATTTGTTATTCTTTGAAATTTATATTCACTCTTTCTTAACAATGCAGTATATGTTTTTCATTTATTTATTCCCCCCCAGATATTCCACCCTCTAGAAGCCCAAATCAGTAAGTAGGCTGACTCCTACTCCTTTTCATTTAAACCTTCACCTAAGTTTGTACGTTTTCCATCTTCTCATTTAACCCTTCATCCTCTGCTCATTCTTTACTGCCAAATAGTGCCAAGTTAAGACCATGCCTTTTAATTTGATATCAAATAGTTTTTGAGATTCGATTTTAAACCATGTTTTATTACATTTACATTTATGGTATTTTGGCAGACGCCCTTATCCAGAGCGACTTAAATGTATCTCATTTATACAACGGAGCAATTGAGGGTTAAGGGCCTTACTCAAGGGCCCAACAGTGGTAGATGGGCAGTGATGGGGCTTGAACTCCTGACATTCTGATCCGTAACCCAGAGCCTTTAACCACTGAGCCACCACTGCACCATTATATCTATTACATCTAATTTTTTAACTTTTATTTATGTATTTATTTATTCATTTTAATTTTTTACTGCTAGGGTTTCTCATTTGTCATTGCATAGTTTATCCTCCAATGAGAACGATCCTGCCGATTGAGCTTGATTACCACGTGACCTTATCACAAATTAACGTCACTTGGAAAATGCTATATATGTATACAAGATATACATTTCTAAATAAATAACATATTCCTGTGCAAGGAAAGCAAAGTAAATTTTTGGACCTCGATTCTAATTCATTGTGGGGTCTAAAGCTATGAAACAAGGTCTGCAACTTTAATTACAGAATCCTGAAGATTATCATTATTCTTTTATTAAAGAATGACCCATCATATCAATCCTATTAAAGACTGACATGTTGTATTTCTAATCTGTTTAAAGTTACATTTACTGTTCATCCACAACACAAATTAATTCTTGTTATCGCGTGCAGCGTGGTCCAAAGTATTTGGACAGCGACACAATTGATTTCTGCCTCTCTACACCACCACAACAGACTTGAAATGAAGCAATTGAGATATGGTTTGAAGTGTAGACTTTCAGCTTGAATTCAAGGGGTTTGACAAAAATATTGCATTAACCGTTTAGGAATTAGAGCAATTTCCAGTTACCAGACATTTTTTTTTACACAGTAGACAAACAAGCTTGTCATGTTACCTAGAAAAATTCCAGAAGAGGTTCCTGAGTCAGAAAACTTGGAATGCTACAAAGCACTCACACTGGAGACAAACATAACCATATAGACTAAGGTTACTAAGGTTTTTTAATCGGTGCTTCTGAAATATACTGTACGTGACCGTGTTAGTGGCTACTACAGAAACGATAACGTATTAGAATGAGTGCATTGGTATAAACATGTGACTTGTCAGAACTGCTGTTATAGGAAATTAATTATAGTGTTGGAATTTCTGTTGCGAAGATGCCTTGTTTTAATGTAAGTTTACGTTATTGGACCATACGATCAATCGTTATTAATTATTATTGTAATTATTGTCATGCTGAGTTCCGTGAATATTGTGATGCAACACAATTATACTATAAAAAAAACAAAACACAAAGCCGCAATATTTTACAGACAGGTGACAACTGATGAAATGAAAAAATCTTTTGAGAAACAATCAATTGAAACACAATGAAAGAACCACTATATTTATTTGACAAAATTTTTTTTCTTAAAGATACTGTATACTTCACACTACAATAAAGTGTTGAGAGCTTTCCGGTTTAATGGAGTTTGAAAACCTGCAGTCATTTTGAGCCATTTCCTTATACTGTTATGTCACAGCAATAACAGTATTTTGAGATCCGTTGTAACATGAAGCATTTGTAGTTATTCTGAACACTCGCAGGTCAGTGTTCGGGTTCATTATGGATATTTTTTGACGAAAAGGACACAGTTTTAAACCGGCACTACTGTTCCTGTGGGTTTTCCTGCCCTGTCCTGTCTTGTCCTGAGAGCCAGAGACTAAAACGAACTCCTCTTCAGTTCCGGCTACCTCGCTGTTTTTGCTGAGTGCATGTTTTCCCACCATCGAGATGTCAATACAGTGCCACAGCCTGGAGCTATCAATAGCATTTTCCACTCAATAATGTGGGTGTCAGCATTTGCTGCGATTGCAGTGCTGTCAGGGAGGTCAAACCCAGGTCTGCGTCTGTTACACAGAGCTGAAATTAGAGGGTTTGTACAGTGTGAGTGCACAAATGTGTCATTTAGGTGTCATCGAGGTGTCATGGAAATAAGTGAAAAGGGATAAATTAATACAGGGTTTCTCAACTCGGGGTTCATGGTGGCTTTGAAGGGGTTCATGAAACTGTGATAGAAATGTCAATGACATTACAACCATTAATATGAAATGAATTACTTATGGGTCAAGGCATGAGATAACAGTTCTAACCAGAGGCTTAAACAAATGGAAATTGTTTTGGGGGTGCCTGTCACAAAACGTAGTTGGATGTGGATGCAGGTGCAGATCCAACTCTTTATTAAACGTAAACACAAAACTCAAAGTAAACGCGGTCTTCACAGGAAAACGGGAAATGTGGCATGACAATATCCTTCTTAGCATGAAGACAAACGATACGACTGCTACAAATGTTACAACTAATAATACAGAGCCCCGTGCTCAGTAACTCAGGCGTTTAAATAATGAACTAACACAAAGCATAGACACCTGTAACAAATCAAAGTAATTAAGCTCACGTTCAACCCCGAAGCGAGCGAACCAAAACAAAGTCATGTGGCTTGTCCGAAGATGAGTCCCCAGCAGGACTGGACAGCTTGGCGGCGTCTCCAGCAGGACTGAACGGCTGGCCGGCGTCCCCAGCGGGACTGGAGCTCAGGGTAGGTGCCTCGGTTGAGCAGGACTTCAGAGCGACATCCTCGGTGGAGCAGGACTGCAGACCGATGTCCTCGGCGGAGCAGGACTGCGGGGCAATGTCCTCGGCAGAGACCTCCCCGTAGGCCTCAGGCTGGAGCTCTGCTATCCTCCTTGCCCCCCAAAAAAATTTCTGGGCCAGCCTTCACTTCTGGACTGCGTGGCACTGTAGAGCTCTCCTACAGAGGGAAGCCCCAGTTGTTCCTGCTGCTTAGCTAGCTGCGTAACATGGCGTGGTTCTCCAATGGTGGGGATGGTGTAGAGGGCGCGGGGGGTGGCATGGCGCATAGCACAGCTTGTAGCTGCCTCTGTTCATGCGCTTAATCTGAGAAAGTTCCTCTCTGAGCTGTTGGTTGCGGTCCAGGAACGATGCGAATGGTGGCGTTGCGCATGGACCGGCTCGCTGCAGCAGCGTTTGTTGCCATCTGCTGGCCATATCGTGACAGTGCCCATGTTCGGCAGTGAAGTTAGTTGTGATGTCACACTCCACTGTAATGTAGTTAATGGCTCATATGTAAGTAAACACTCAGTGCTTTGCAGTATTTCTTTTTTTAAAGGAAAAAAAAAGCCTACTAGGTTTCAATGTTTTACCCCACCCCTTTCCCATTCCCCTGCTCACAAGCAGCTAAACACAGTCACGATACTCTACACACAGAAACCAACAGTGTCCTGACTTATCTTATAACTGACTTGCAGGGATAAAATAACTAATTTGTATATACTGATCGAACATGTCCGATACGTCCATTTAAATTCCGCCAGAGGAACGGAACTCCAGCGTACTGCTAGAGAGGGTTAGAAGTAAATTACAGTGTACAGCTAGCCGAATCGTTCTGCATGGCTACAAGTGTCTTTAATTTTAGATCTCTTTAGAAGCACTTGGACAGACACACTGTCGGTAAAAGTAAATCCCAAGAATTGGAGCACACAAGTGCAAGTTAGACAGCGGGAAAAGTACAGAGGTCAGTGCGGTGAGGAGTATTTAAAATGCACATTTATGCGAATGGAAAGTGACTCTTTCCCAAGTGTTTGATACGTATAGTATGTATAGCAGCTTCATAAAGAATGTATGCCAGTTTTTTTTAAAACAGCATTTTGGAAGCAAAACATGAAAACCTGGCCTTGAAAACATTTTAAGGCAAGGATGCACAGAATAAAACAGCAACAAAAGTGGTAAATGAGTAGAACACACTTTTTCAGCAGGCATATATAATTTGATTTAAGTGGTTCAGCTGACAAAAAAATCAATCAATCAATTGGGAACCCCTGCATTAATACAATGCAGTGAGTGATATTTTGATGTTTATAGAGTGTTTGATGTTTGTCCTCCTGTTTGTGCACATGGATGTCATCCAGTTCAGACCACCAACAACTGATTTTGTTATTCTGGATCTTGAAAGCTCCACCTTGGTGTAAGAGTAAGTTTTTTTTTTTTTTTTAAAGGATAATGTGGGGTTGGCGTTTTAGGGGTTAGTTAGGTGTTCACTGGAGAGGTGGGTCTTTAGCTGTTTTCTGAAGATAGCGCTAGATTATGTTATCTGGATTGAGGTTGGAATTTCAGGCCACTTCTGAGGAAGAGCTAGTGTGAAGGTGTCTAGAAAGGAACCTTGAGCCACGCTGGGTAGGCACTACTAAGCGTCTGTAGTTAATCGATCGTTGAGGGAACGTAAGGCTTCAGGAGAGTGTTGAGGTAGGAGGGTGCTGTTCCAGACAAGGTCTTGTACGTGAGCATCAAGGCCTTCAATTTGATGTGGGCGGCTTAAGGAAGCCAATGGAGGGAGATGAAGAGGGATGTGACATGGGTTCTCTTGGGCTGGTTGTAGACGAGGAGTGCTGTTGCATTCTGAATCATCTGAATAGATTTGATAGAGCTGGCAGGGATGCCCGAGAGTCCAGCTTTGACATGACAAGAGCCTGGACTAGTAGTTGTATAGCCTGTTCGGTGAGACAGGGTCTGATTCTCTTGATGTTGTACAGGATGAACCTACAGGACCATGCAGTTGATGAAATGTGGTGTGTAAAGGTCAAGCTGTCACCAAAAATCACCCCAACGTTCCTGACTGTCCTGGTTGACTTGACTGTGATTGTGCCGAGTATAAAATTGAGTTTTCCTTAAAAGGATTAACAGTGATGTAGGATTCTACACCTCCAACACACACCATGTGATTCCAAAAGACACATTTTGTTGACCTGGAATTGTTGCTCTTGGATAAAGGGAACAAGAGAATCCACACACACGAACACACGCACATCAGCACAATACGACAGCGTGACTCAAAGCGTGTTTTGCAGAATGCTGATGAGAAAAAGGAGGAGGAGACGCAGGTAAACATCAGACACGCAATATCCCACCACTCCTTGTGTTCGGTGTGAGATCATGTTCAGTGGGTGGGTTAAAAGGAGACAAAAGCATACTCGTTAGCAGCTCTGTCTCTGTTTGTGTGTGTGTTTGTATGTGGAGAATGAGAGGAAGTCCTCGAGTGCACAGAGCTCACAGCTTTCTTATTAACATTCTACAGCACAACACCTGTTCTTCCCTCTGTGGCAGAAGGAGACTCTTGGGATTAGCTGTTACATAGTGCTTTTGTGATGCCTTTGTATTCTGTGCTGTGATTAATATTTGGTGTAAAATCATCGCTTGCGTGCTGTTTTTTTTTTTTTTCCACTTAGCTTTTATCTTGAGACATAACTTTAGCCACTTTTTAATTAAAAATAGCAGCTTTTCACACTGCGCCTTCTCACTGTTCGTGCACAGACCGGAAGGTGGAATTTCTCGAAAGTGAGCATACTGTATAGAAGACGCTTGTATGGCCTGATGTTTGTAAATGATCCGAAATTCTTTGAGGGGGGAAAATGTGCGCACTCTGGGGTTCTCCAACATTGAGTTCTCATTACTGCATAAACACAGTACGGTGGACATTATAGGTGAGGTGTAACTTTAACAACATCCGAACTGCAAGGATAAGGTGATTACAAAAAAAAAAGTGTTGTTTATTCATATTCTATAACAGCAGCTCTGACGTTCATGCAGATGTAATTCAAAAGGCAGGTTTGGATTATTGCACTCCTCCATTTCTATAGAACTCTGTGCTGGGAATGCCTCATAATCTAAACTTAATAATAAACAGATTAAAACATGTTGATCTAATAATGAAGATAAATGATATATAATCATTGATATTCTGGAGACGGTTTATTTGATTATTATTATTTTTTTAACATTTAGAGAAGGAGTCTCCATGACAAGCTGCATGTAATGTGAAAGTGAATATGAACTTTATACTCTTTCCCACCAGCAGAGGTCACTATCTACCAACCTCTGCAATTGTTTTAGTATTAAACGGTTTTTAATTAATGAATTAATTAATAAGCATTATTTGACTATAAAAACTTCTGCTTAAATGATGAACCGGTGCATGAAAGGATAAAAAAACAAACAACAAAGAAAGGCAAACAAGCAAAAATAAATTTCTCACAAAGCATTAGGCAATATAACATCACCAAATGGCACCTTTTGATCATTTAGTTAAGGTAATTCCAGCAGTAGAAATGTTTTAAATCGATGTGTATAATTTGTGAGTCTATACCTCGTACCTTGAGCTTAGAACATAAAAAATCACATAAGAATAAATCAGTATTTAAAAGTTTATTTACTTACCAATCCTTGTAATGACTAAGTTCCACGGCTTATTATTTCACAAACGCCTTACCATGCTTTGACCCTAGCCTTTTTGTAAATGATTTTTTTTTTGAATATTCTCCCGATTTTACTTTGGCCTTTATATTTTGTAGTGATGGTGACATGAAGCTTCATGAAGCATTAAAACTTTTCCTTCAAGACTGTTTTAAAATGATTCATTTCTTAAGGCTTCAAGTGTTCACTAGCAGGCTCTCGTAGTCACAAAAATACATACAGGTCTGTGGACCATATAAAATTGCTTTTTGATGATGGTGCTTTGTGGGTAAAATTTGGAACAGTAAAAGCCAGAAAGAAATAAACAGCTGATGTCACGTAAAAGATATCTTGAAAGTGCATCACATTTTTATTGTCGCCTAGACATCAATTAATATTAATATTAATATGTAGCCAGAGATATTATATCTGTATGCTGATAGAGCCAGTACTGAACAAAACAACTAGCTGGTAATTTCCCTAAAGTCACTTTCAGTTTAATCACTGCTTTTTAATGACTGTACACAATGATACTGGTGTTGATTTCTAATAACATGAGTCTCCTCTGTATGTTCTAGAGATGCAGAGAACCTGGCTCTAGCTGCAGAACTGGTAAAGACAGAAGGGGCCACGGTCAGCACGTTAGCTTCTCCTGGAGGTAAAGGTCTCCTTAGTTATCTTTCCAGCTCTAAAAATTAATTTGTTTGAGAATTCCTCTCTTGCTGTGATGTGTTGTTAAATGAAGTGCAGCACAGCAGCGTTTTAAGGAAATGTACTCAAGGGTTAATAAATAAAAACACCGAATTTGTCTTAATGATGGAATTCATTCATCTGTATTAAACCACAAGATGTTGATTCATTTTCTTTAACAGCAGCTCGTGAGGCAAATCGCAGGTTTGTATTAACACGCTCGTTCTATTACAGTATTGTTTATCTAGTAACATACACTTGTAGAGAGACTTGTAATACATTAGACCCTTCACATAAATGAATTTGTTGATGTGGTGAAGTTTTCTGTAAGGAGTCTCCGGTGTCAGTGCTTTGTACCAGTCAGTAAGTTCTTCACCACGGGAACGTCTTCATGATGGGCTTTATGGCTTGCGCTTTCTCAGTAACGGGACACGTTGCAGAACTGAACTATTCATGGCAGTGTATGATATTTAACACGAGTCTTATGATGCAGGATGTAAGTAACTTGCTTTCTTGCAATGAATTCCATTATAATCTCTGCTAATCAAAATATAGTAATGTAGGAAAACGCATGGTGAATATTTTCATGCTGACCAGAGAAGAAAAAAAACATCCCCACAACAAATTTGAACCAAACACTATGTAATCTATATCTAATTAGTTTCAGAGGATTTAACGATTTAAACATGTATATTTGGATGGATTTTATGGTTGGAATTTATACTTTAGCTTGATCAGATGGTCAAATCACTATCACTGTCTTCCCTGTCTTATCTCTTTTTCTTTCTATCTATTCTTATGAGTTCTGATGTGAACTTGAAGAAGAATGTATCGGCTGTTCTGTCACCTCCCGAAGGTTGGGTGTGATGCGTGCATGTGACAAGATTGTGTTCAATGATTTGCGATTCTTTGCCCATTGCCACAAGCAAACCTCAGAATCGCTGCAGGCTACAAGTCAGTTGCTGTCCTGAGGAGCCAGAACCTGAGTTAGAAACACACATTGGATGTTTCTTATTTATTAATGCCCTAGTGATGCTGTCGGACGAACATTTCATTTAGAATTCATTTAGGTGTTGCCCTGACATAAACAAAGCCCTATCCCTCGGATATGTATCCCTCGGATATACAGTATCTCACAAAAGTGAATACACCCCTCATATTTTTGTAAATATTTGATTATATCTTTTCATGTGACAACACTGAAGAAATGACACTTTGCTACAATGTAAAGTAGTGAGTGTACAGCTTGTGAAACTCAAAATAACTCAACACACAGCCATTAATGTCTAAACCGCTGGCAACAAAACTGAGTACACCCCTAAGTGAAAATGTCCAAATTGGGCCCAAAGTGTCAATATTTTGTGTGGCCACCATTATTTTCCAGCACTGCCTTAAAACTCTTGGGCATGGAATTCACCAGAGCTTCAAAGGTTGCCACTGGAGTCCTCTTCCACTCCTCCATGACGACATCACGGACCTTGTGCTCCTCCACCTTCCGTTTGAGTTTTCCCCACAGAGGCCAGTCAATCACCTTCACCCTCAGCTCCTTTAGCAAGGCAGTGGTTGTCTTGAAGGTGTGTTTGGGGTCGTTATCATGCTGGAATACTGCATACTGATCATGAAGCAAGGAGATTGGCAAGACTTCACAACTGGCTATACAACTTGTGAGCTTATAGACTCTTAAAAATGAGACAATAAACAGGAAATGGCGGTCGGAAATTATGCTATAACTCGGGTCTTTGGTTAGCATGGGGGAGAAATGCTCTTAGCTGGTGTTACTGTACCGTTATAGAGTCAGGCCTCATTGTTTCCCCAGAGAATGAAAGATGCGTGTTTGCTTAAAAAATGTAAAAAAAGGAAGGTATGTACACCTGCCATCCTCGCATGAGACAGTTATAACATGGTTATGTATGTCTTAGGAAGCAGGGTTGGTTCTTTAAAGGGTTAATACTATGTCCTTAAAACATAATGGAATGCCACCCTTTCTGAACGATTCACTTTGACCATTTTCACCAGCTACAGAAGACGTGAATAGGAAATCACGTCTTGTGTTATGGGACTTATATGCAGCAACAGTATAAGTCCTTCTTAAGTAGTTCAAACATGCACACAAATGCAAATGATCCACTCTGGCAGTTAGTCATCGTGTGTGGGACAGGCGTAGGCCACCGCTGAGCCGATAATCACTGAGAGTCAGACTAATTGTGGTTAAGGAACTTTGAAAGTCTCCACTCCTTCTGTCATGAACACATTCCACAAAGCTGTGCTTTTCCTCCGGCTGAAAACCGCCGGACATTTCGTTCTTTTCCTCTCTGATTCTGACAAGAGCTTAGTTAGCCTTGCTGGCTAATCCGTTTCCCAATACTCCGAGCGCAACCTTTCCCTCGGATTAACAGGAAATGGGACCTCTGGAGGTGTGATGCAGAGGAGAAAGGATTGTAGACAAATCAGGTTTTAAAAGGGAATCAATAGACCCCAAGTAAGCTAAACTGGGTAAGACATGGTGGGAGCGAAGCTAACAGCTAGTCCGGCAAGCTGAGAAAACATGGCCAGGGCAATAGTGCATGTGAACAAGTTATTTGTAACCTCAGCACATCCGAGGTCCTTTTTCTCACATAAATCTATTGCCATTCTGTGGTGCCATTTGATCCATTTTGAGTACGTTAATAGTGAAAACGTCATAAAAAGAGTAACGAGAAGAGGTAGTGGAAAATGAAAAAAAGTTAATGAGTTGATTGAATAATTGAATAAATAATAAATTCATATTCAGTAAGTATACTTTACTGACCCCCCCACATGCCCTGAACCCCCCATTTAATGTTACCAATTAACAGGTGGAGGTAGAGGAATGCAGAAATGTGTCCATCTTTATTGCTTAACTGCTATGCTAGTACAGTGTGTGTCAGGACGGTGAACAGTTGAAATGTGGTCATTTTAAATGCTATAAAATAAACGCATGGAACAGAAGAGAGGATTATTTCTCATGTACCTACATTTCTAAATCAAATGTTTACACATAGGGTAGTGAGCCCCTAGTTTGGGAACACCTGACTTAAAGAGCGGATCGGGGACACACAGCTACACACACCTTATTTTCTGTGATATTTCCTCAGTCTCTCGGGCGGATGATATTCAGACGGGCAGCTCAGAGGTGATCTATGATGACGTGCCATGTGAGGACGTGTTCCGAGGAGAAGGTCAGTAATAATGTGTGTGTGTGTGTGAGAGCATGATCTGTATGGTTCATCAATGTGTTCATGCATTGACTCTATATTTGTCACAGAGAATATATGCGTCTCAGAGTCAAACATTACCTGTGTCCAATGGGGATGTGCTAATCGTAGTTGGTTGTGTGTGTGTGTGTGGCAGGAGACATGATCTATGAGGATGTACAGACAGAGGAAGTTCCTCAGGGGCCCAACGACGGCTGGAGTTCCAGTGAGTTCGAGAGCTATGATGAGCAGTCAGACTCTGAGAAAGCAGCCTCCCGGAGCAAGGTGTGTGTATGACATCTTTTTACGATATAAATTATACTCTGGTTTTATTCAGCATTCGAGACACCCCAAGTCCTGAAGGACGTCTTGCTTACGTTCTCACCAGAAGGGGGCAGTATGTATCTAAATTTCCTCTTCCTCCTGGTTCCCACACCCACACACCTCTCTCTCGCTGCCCGTCACAGGGAGTGGTTTTGAGATCACTCCTCACCACTTTATGCTCCTCCGTGTTCCTGAGGTCAGGCTGCCATCGAGAACACTTTCCCCAGACAGAAGTCCCTGAGAAACCAATTGCTTATCACTACCCTCACCTCTGTCTCACCTGAGCGGCACTAAACCCTCACACTCACACACTAAATATTACATGACACACTTTAATATCTAAGCGATCCAGAACTTTTCCTCTTCATATCAAACTTGTGCCTTAACTCTACCATTATTGCATGCTTGTTTAAAGAACCAGGCAAATAAAAGTATATATGTATTCTTACTGAAATATAAAAATTGCTAACGGCATCCGTGGTGGTGCGCCAGACGAGGTGATTCTTTCATTGTTTTTTAATAAAGAATAAAAAAGAAATGAAATTGAAAAACAACAACTTTTTGATACACATGCAGTTGTGCATACAAAACGAGTGATATTAGACAATATATTAAGACAAACTATAAACAAATAAAATTGTACAAATGATACCAAATTATACATAAGATTATGTTCAATAATAATACAGAATACAGAAATAATATAAAATGTGTAGAATTATACAGCATTAATTGGGACTAATTAGAATACATATACATACATGTGTGTATGTGTGTGTGTGTGTGTATATATATATATATATATATATATATATATATATATATTACATACATATAATTTACACTTTATTTGATGTTTTACTTTGTGAATTTAACTCATTTCAAATCTGACAACTGCAACCCACTCCAAAAAATTTGGGACGGTCGACTGTTTACCACTGTGTAACATCACATAACATTAACATCACTGCTGAGTGAAGACACCAGTTGGTTAAGTTTAGCAAGCGGAACTTTCCCTCATTCATCCATTATGCATTTCTTCAGCTGCGGAACTGTAAGGGGTCTTCGTTACCTTATTTTGCCCTTCATAATGTGCCACACATTCTCAATCAGTGCTAGGTCAGGACTGCAGGCAGGCCATGCTAGCACCCGCACTCTCTGCTTACGCAACCATGCGCTTGTAATCCGGGCAGAATGTGATTTGGTGTTGTCCTGCCCTGGATGGCAGCATATGTTGCTCCAAAATGTGTCCATATATTTCTGCATTAATGCTGCTCTCACAGATGTGCAAGTTACCCCTGCCATGGGCGCTGACACACCGCCATACCATGACAGACACTGGATTTTGGCCCTAAATACCCCAAGTATTTAGTTCCTCTTACACCACAACAGTCTATCAATCATTACGTTTCTTTATTTAAAGAACAGCACGTTGTACTTATTATCTGTTTATAGTTAAGCCTAATCTTGTCGCATGTCTGCTGAAACGATTTAACTCTTCTTACGTACATTACAGCAGCTATAAAGAGATATTCCTTCACCAGCCTCTCTTTTTTTCTCTCTCTCAAACCCCCCCCCCCCAAATCAGCTTGCTGTATTTTACCAAGAAACCAGAAAGTACCCTATCCTGACGATTTTCCCATGACTTAAACAATTACAGCTGTATCTGTGGCTGACACTAGAGACTCCTTCCTCACAGAATACATCACCATGTGAATGATGATACATGCTTTTAATCTGTTTGTGGTGCGTCCGCCATATACGTCCCTGGGTGATTGTTACTACAGATGTTATTATGTAGCAGAACGTGCACATTAATAAAAACCTGTGATTTGCTGACGGAACTATGGTTCTAGAAAATGAATCAACATCTTTTCAGCCCCATTCTGCTCAAGCTTTATGACTAAACCTTAATCCATGCCTTCTTTTTCACCTCACTCACACCACTCACCCTTTTTGTGTGCTTATGGCATTTACCTTGAAGTCCCTCTGTTTGTCCCCTCTGTTTTACTCCTCTCCATCCATCCCTGACCTCCACGCTGCTCTGTGACTGCTGATGTGATGTGATGCGATGCTCTGTAGCTCGCCCCTGATGTACGTCGTCTTCGGGAATGTTGTGCCAAGACCAAGAGGGAGCTAGCTTCGAAACTGGGGGGAAAGTATCAGGTATAAAATCACTATGTGCTCTTGAATGTAAAATTCATATGCAAAGTAATAATTCAATTATCATTCACTTATATAGTTAGTTAGTTAGTTAATTGTATATTTCCAGGCACATTACCAAAACTTTTTCCTTGCATCTTTCTGCCCATGTCTTGTATTTAAAGTTCATATTTTTATCTGCCATCACTTATACCCTTTAGAGTTTTATTGATAATCTTTTTGGGTATTTCTTTTCGTTAATAATTAATTGAACTTATCATTCACTTATGCCTGTTTTTGTCTAAAAACATAAAGGACCCTTATGCATCTGCGTAAATTCAGTACAAATATTATGCAAATAGTTGTGTATTACCAAGCCGAGATTTTTATTGTGCATTTTTTTTGTCATTTCTTGTAAAATTCACATGTAAATCAATAATTCAAGTGTCAATCACTTACAACCTTTTTTTGTCTGGGAAAAAGAACCATCATTATGCATCTGCCTAAAATTCTGTAAAAATACTATATAATTATTTGCATATATCCAAGCCAAGACTTTAATTGTGCGTCTTCTTGGGCATGCCTTGTGTTCACATGTAAATCAGTAATTCATCAATGCCAACTGTCTATGCCCATTTTTCTCAAAAAGAAAATGAACATTATGCATCTGCATAAATTCTGTATAAATACTATATAAATAGTTGCACATTTCCAAATTAAGACTTTATTGTGCATCATTTTAGCTTGTCTTATTTTTGAAATTCATATGTAAATCAGTGATTTAAACATGCCATTCACGTATCTTCTTACATTTTTGTCTGAAAAGGAGAAGGACCTTTATTCCTCTGTGTAAATTCTGTATAAATCCTATATAAATCATATATACAGTAAATAGTGGCATATTTCCAATCCAAACCGTTTACAGTGCACCTTTTTGGGCATGCTTTGACTTTTTAAATGCATATGGAAATCTATAATTCAACTGTCATTCACTTATGCATTTTGTTTGTCTGAAAAGGAGAAGGAACTTTACGCATCTGCATAAATTCTGTACAAATGCTATGCAATTATTTGCACAAAACCAAGCCAAGACCTTCTTTGTGAATATTTTTGGCATGTAAATCAATTAACTCTGTCAACCATCGATGCCCATTTCTCCTTATTAAGAGAAGGAAACTTAAGCATGTACATAAATTCTTTGCGAACACTATATAATTATTCACATATAGCCAAGCCAAGACTTTTATTGTGCAACTTTCTGGGCAAAACTTGTGATTAGTGCCCTGTCATTTATGTCCTGTCCTATATTGTATGAATATTGTGTTATCTAGTTTATGTGGCTTTATAATTTTCCTGTCTTTTCATTCCTTTCACTGAAGTGATTGTTAAATGCACTTAATAATGACAAAATTACAGGCCTGACTCAGTGGGATGGATTGACTCACTATCTAATGAGAAAAATGAACAATTTCGACTGCTCTGCCTCAGTCTCCCATTGCTGTCTGTGTCTCTATTAAGACCAGTTTATAGTCCATCGTTATATATGTATGACACTGCACTGACAAATGCTGTTGTCATCTGCAATAACATCATTCAGCTATAATCTGGATGGCTAATACACTAAAAGAGACAAACAACTGCTGAAACTTTTATGGGTCTTTCAGACATTACCACCGATCAAATGTATTTTGGTGCAGTGTTTTTATTTTTTATTTTTTTATGCCACTATAATCACTGAATGATGGACTTCCTATCTTTTCTTATTCACTCGTTCTGAGCTCTGCTTTTGCCAAAGTAATCTACTATTTATTTCTCTCTGTCCACTTAGAGCTCATTAACTCTCATTAAGTCTCAATGAATGTCCTTCATTTTATGTTGGATTTTGGACCACGTTTTCAAACATAAGTCTTCATCTGGGATTCTGGGTGGTTCATGCTCTGGATACTAAATGGAAGGTGGATCGAAGTGTGATATGATATCTTGCATGTTGCTTCGTAATGGTTGACCTTTTCCCATCGTGACATGATTTTTGGTTTGCTCTCTCCCCTGCTACAGATGCATCAGCTCATGAGAGCAGCACGGAGTGGAACTAAAGATGGCCTGGAGAAAACCAAGATGGCTGTCATGAGAAAAGTTTCCTTTCTCCAGAAGAAGGACCACTCAGGTATAGTAACATTAGTTTCATTTAGTTTCATTTACATTATATTGGCAGGATGAGCTAGGCATTTTCTAGTAAAATCTTAAGCAACCAAGCAACCATCCAGCCTAGATGATTGACTGTCTCTATGCAAATCATCTCTGGTGGGATTAGAGTTTGTATGTTTTCTTACAGTTACATCAAAATGAATATGAGTAAATTTCAACCACATTGCCACAGCAGAAATGTTTTGATTAGAAAGAAAAGGGGGGTGTTTTTTGGGGGAAAGGGGGGGACCCCCTAGCGGGTCTACATTTATAAAGGTCTTTGCCTAGAAGTCCAAGATCTTACAGTATACACTGCATTTGGTTAGCAACCAACAAAAACCTTATGTGCAAAATTGTCCACTGTTGGTTTCTTAAATGTATAATAAATCACAAATAAATAACAAAAGATGGCACTTTGAAGGAAGGGCCTTTAATATTTGGGATATTTGAGAATACAAGAGTTTTTCTGCAATTCACAGATGGAAGAATTGATACAAGTGCTTCAGTTTTGCAAGTAATGAGTAGAAGGGGAAATTTGCATAATGAGGTAATAGTGACTGTAGAAACATGTGAAGAAATTATCATCTGATAATGGAGGCTGGGAGGCATGGTCGTGCAGCGGGTAGCATAGCTCGTCCCTTGCTCAATCCCGAGCTTGGGATACCGTCTAAGGAGTCCACATGGGTTTTTCCACATTCTTTGGGTTCCTCCTACCTCTCAAAACCATACCAGTAGCTGGATTAACTATGCTAAATGGCCCCTAATTGTGAATATGTTAATGTTTGTATTCCTGGGATAGACTCTGGATCAAACTTGACCCTGACCAGGATGAACCTCTTAACGAAGATGAATTGAATGGATTAAAGATTGAGGCTGTTAGACTCCCCACTGAAGTAAAAGATGACAATCCAACTATCTTCTCAAGATCGAAAGATCCTAATTCTCATATCAGTTGTTACAGCAACGTGGATCAATTGTAATATTAAAAGTGTTGATTCTAACACTATTACTATTCCAGTCATTAACTGCAATGTTTACCAAAAGCTGTTTTTGTCTGAGGATCAGACAAAAATTTTTGTGTCTGTATCTGTGAGAAATTATTATTATTTTTTCATGCTCCTTTGTAATTCCTTGTGAAATGAAAGTGTGTTTGGATGTGGCTTAGAACAGCTCGCTGGCGTTCTGCTTCAGATTTGCCACACTGTTTAAGCTTGTTTTTTCAAGCCTCAAGAAGTTCATTCCAAGCAGGGATAAGAATGACTGCGCGACTTTCAGAAGAGAAATCCAGGTCTAGACCAATAATGAGTGAATCGAAGGAAACAGTGGCAAGGAAACACATCCTAAGAATATTTAGGAGAACATTAGGAAGTAACCTTGAAAGGAAACAGGACTGAAAAAAGTAACTGATTCTTCTCAGATCTAGTGAGAGGATCTTGTCCCAAACAAAATAAATATCTGTAAAATACAACAACGACTGATGTCCAAACTATATCCGAAAACTGACTTAAATCTGATATGGCTTTGTCTAAACTGGAAGGGACGTGCATACACCAGGTCATTAATTCTGTAATCTAAAGAGAAGTAACCAAACTCTCTTTCCGAAAATCCTGTCCTCTCTATGTGTCACTACAGATGAAGCTGAAGATGATGCCGGCTATCTGGATGTGATAGTTTCTGAGGCCAAGCATCCTCCTGCACAGCTGGGCCCAATGCCAGAGGGACTTAGCAGTCACCAGGTGTGTGTGTGTGTGTGTGTGTGTGTTTGTGTGTGTGTGTTTGAAGTAATTCAAAGAGAAGGAATCATTTTAATAGTGCTCTAAGTTACTACCTTAACAATCTCATTAGCGCTGTAGTACCCGGTCTCAAGACATTTTCTCTACTGAATTGTCTCAGACTTACTGGTATTTGTCCTTGGACTTTGTCATTGGTCTGACTAAATATGGTCTGGGTTCGACGGGCAGTTTGTAAAAATAATGTTTTTGTTATCTTTTCACTTTGCATGTAAAAAATTGGGCGAGGAGTAATACATTTTCTAGAACACAGCCTAATCGTTGGTGTAATGCATGAAAGAAACTAACTAGTTGAAAGAACTATCATAATTGGTTCAACTTCACGGGTGAAATATTGTTTACAATTTAGTTTGATAAATAGTAAAATCACTTACACTTTAATTTACTTTCTCTTTCTTCAGATTGTTCGGCGTCACATTCTGGGCTCCATTGTGCAAAGTGAAAGGAGTTACCTGGAGTCCCTTAAAAGAATCCTTCAAGTGAGTTACTTTTAGGTAGTTATGGTTTGGGGTGGGTTTAGGGGTTAGTCATGGTGGCTTAGTGATTAGCATGATTACCTCGCACCTTCAGGGATGGCACGAATCCCGCCTCTGCCCTGTGTGCTTGGAGTTTGCGTGTTCTCCCGGTGCTTTGGGGGTTTCCTCCCTAGGCAAGACTTGCAGTATAGGCTGATTGGCGTTTCCAAATTGTCTGTAGTGTGTGAATGGTTGTGCGATTGTGCCCTGTGATGGTTGGCACCCCGTCCAGGGTGTCCCCTTCTTGTGCCCAGAGTTCCCTGGGATTCCCAGGGCGCTAGGATCCCCCATGACCCCGATTTTAATCACCCCATCATTGATTATTTTCCTAATGTTTTATTCCTTACTATTTTAGGCCATTTCTGAGCTTATCACAGCAATTTCTGATGATCATATTAAGGCAGCCTAACTAAATCAAGCTAATTCTATATTTCAGCATTGTCCCTTGGTTCTTCTATTGCACGGATTTGAAAATCTTTTAGATTAGATTGAAAAAGTTTTCTCATAATACCCAATGAATATATAAACCTCTCTGACTGCGCCTGGAACATAATGCCTGAAATATCTACAAATGATTTAGAAGTCCAAGCTTGAAATGAAGCCTGAGTTTTAAGGTGTTTTGTAATCAGATTCATACCGAGTTATGCATCCTTTTAAACGAAACCCAATATGCTGTCTCAGAGTCGAGTTACATGTATCTATGATCTCAGCAGGTGCAGGCAAAAGCATTTATTATCATTTCCCTTCCCAGGCAGAGGCACCAGTCCAAATTGAATCAGAGATCACTGACAAATGGGTTTTATATGAAATCTAGTCCATCTGGATCCATGCGATTTCCCACTTTTGCTATGGAATGAAAGCTCTGTCTATAGTCTTTTGCTTTCTGAATTCTCTTTATAATGTCTCAGATCATCGGGCTAATGTACTCAACAAGTGCATTTGGCAATAAAGCTACATCGACTAGATGGCCCAATAATTGGTGAGGGCGTAACCAAAAAAAAGCTTGAAAAATTGCGTTCTGGAGTTTTCCGCTGTAGGCCTTGTTAGAGAAGCAGAGTCCCTTTGGCTCATCCTCAGCCTTAATTTGTCCTTGTCGATAATTCATTAGCAGTGGAGGAGGAAAGAAAGTGGTCATGAAAAATCTATTGTTTCCACAGCCTAACTACAAAGTGTCTTAGCTTTTAATGACTAGACCTCACTGTTTATTCTTGAACGTTTTTCTGTGTGTCTGTTTTTATGTGTATGTGTGTCCTAAGTGCATAAAAGTCTCACTAAGGCTGAAACTAGAAAACAAGCTAATTATTTCCCATTGATTTTGAATAGAGTGCTAATAATGCAGGATGTATTGAGTACAGCACGACTAAGGCATACAAATACAAGCTTGTCTAATTTGTATTAATGTGTTTTTATCATAAAAGAAAATTATGTGAACCTTGATGAGGGCTATTTGATTCATCCGTGACTCAAATGAGTCATTTTAAAAGAAGGATTTCATGCTGTATTTTTAAATTAATTAATCACATAAATACAATGAAATCCCCTTTCTATTCAAATGCATCCCACTTTCTTATCCCTACTTTTCTTTCAAGGTAAAATGAGTCACTTTGGTAATATCACTTCTTAAAGTGGCAGCTCACTGAAAAAAAAAAAAATCCCATAATTCCACAGGAGTACCAGAGACCATTGTTGGAGGCTGAGCCTTGCATCCTGAGCCCAAGGAAGATCAGGCCCATTTTCTTCCGTGTGCGGGAGATCACTCAATGCCACTGCATGTTCCAGATTGCTTTGGCTTCCCGTATCGCAGAGTGGGATGCTAGCGAGAAGATTGGCGACCTCTTCGTTGCCTCGGTGAGAGACAGACTTAATGTTTCTCTTTTTTTTCCCCACAGGGTGTTTAAGCGTAGGTGGTGCATTAACCCTTAACTTTAGCTTTACTTTTAAAAATCCTAACCAAGACTATTGAAACATATCTACTGTACTTATGTCATAATAATTTGATGGTTAGCAAACAAAGCTGGAGAGCATGGATGTCAATGTGGATTTTTTACATTACACAACCAAGGAAAATATTCAGTACAGAAGTGTAGGCTTGAATTCTCGAGTACAGTTCAATACAAAACTGAAGCCACTGGGGTAAGCATTACTTATTTTGTTTCTTTTCATAACACATGTGTGCCTATGTATTTAAAACAATTCCTCTCAATAAGAGTGACCGAGCGGCCCACTACATTTCATTCATTCATTTATTCATCTTTAGCAAGTGCTGTATCTTGGTCAGGGTTATGGTGGATCTGGGTAAAACTGGGTGCCAGGCTAGAGAATTATTTACATCTGGGTCAATTCTGCCTACTGGCATGAATTTGGACAGTGGGAGGAAGCTGGTGAACCCAGAGGAAAGAGACATGAACATGGAGAGAACATGCAAAACTCTGTTCAGACATTAACCTGAACTCAGGTTCGAACCCATGACCCTGGAGCCATACCGCAGCACCTGTACCCTCTGTACCACTGAGCTGATTGCAATATTTTAGAATGACTTATTTATTTCACATTCACTTAACATTTAGGCTACTCACTCAGGCTATACAAGATAAAATGAATTCTAAGAAAAGCTTGTGAAGTCATTTATTTGAATAGGGTAATACTTGGTAATTGGTTGAATTGAACATCTAGGTCAGGGTTCCTTCGCTGCTGTAGTGAGGTCTGACAGAAGTGACTGAAGACTGATGTGAGCACTTGGAAAAAGTGCTTGAAAATACAGTTTATAATTCAGCAGCTCTATGTTCTGAACACGAACCTTTGTGACTTCTGTAACCAAGCACATGCAGCCAAGCACATTTACTTAAATTAATGCTCTCACTTTCATATGAAAAAAAAAATCTTTCTTTCTTTCTTTCTTTCTTTCTTTCTTTTTTTAATTTTTTATTTTATTTTAAGCAAATATGGCTAGAGAATAGAGAGAAATGAAAGAAACGCTTGAACTGGGAGTAAAGCTTTGGCGAGTAGGTTATATCACTATATCATGCTGACCTGCTTCAAATGATGAAGCAATTACGGCGGGGAAAAATGGTGTTCTTTATCACAGTGTGATGAGACATGCGTTAGGATCGCGACACTGTGGGAAGGCTAATGGCCTAATGAATGAGTGTACAGCTATGACCCTCCATGTAGAGAGCATCTTCAGAGACTGCTCATTATTCACCAGTTAAAAGAGCCCACTTGGCTTCATTGATGTTCTTGGGATTTACACAGAAGCCCCTAAGCATGAAGAGCTAATGGAGAGTTTTCTTTTTTTTTCTCCTTCCCCAAGCTAAAGTTATGTAATAAGCTCTCACGGATACCATACAAAAATTTGCACACACAAAAAAATCAATCAACCGTATACAGTAGACACTGTCTATTCCTATGTATACCTGGTTGTTCGTTTTCCTACATGCGCTGCGACTTGTCTGAACCACCGGTTGGGTTCAATCAAAACTGAATGAATGGATGGCCATTTTCATTTTTTGCTAGCGCTCAATATGACCTGCTGTAATGGATTGTGAAGGGTGTTTGGATTGCAGAGGTGACAAACAGATCAGCTCTATAAGTACCTCAGGAAAATTACCATTCATTTCCCTCTTGCTCAGCCCTGCAATCACATGAGGCTCTGAGAAAAATGCCAAGTTTCCAGCAGTTTTCATTTTCCAAGTCAAAAAGAGTGGAACATTGCGGCCAAAATAATCAACATAATTTAGCCACTGTGAATTGTTCACCAAGGTAGATGTGATTAAATCAAAGAGACTTGATTTATTATACATTGCTTTTGTGCATTTTAATTTACTCACCGATTTTCTCAATGGGGTCTTCTCAGTTCTCCAAGTCCATGGTGCTAGATGTTTACAGCGATTACGTCAATAACTTCACCAATGCCATGGCCCTCATCAAGAAAGCCTGCTTATCCAAACCTGCCTTCTTGGAGTTCCTCAAAGTGAGTATATGTGCTATGTGAACGAATCCACTGCTGGGAACTGTTTGGGTCCAACTGATAATACATCTACAATATTTACACTTCATTTTACAGCAGATTTTTTTTTTAAATGATCCATCTTGTAGCCATCCAATTTGTGTCCGATCAAATGCTTTCTAGAACCCATTTATCCCACCTCTGCAAACAACCTGGGCACAGTACAGTAGCAGCAAGCTAGCATAAAAAACGGGACATTCCTTTAATCGTGGTTGTGCAGCTTCTGTTCTCCTTCCAAACAATCCCTAATGTATTGAAAAGTAAAAAGATTGACTTTTCCCTCTACCCCATGGTAGCCTAATGCTTTTGTTTAAAAAAAAAGTGGCTGCAGGCCAGTTCTGTAACAAATGACCCCAGTCCAAAATGCAGTAGTTGGAAGTCAGTGCTCTAGGACAGTAGTTTTCAAAGTGGGGGCCCCAAAAATTCTCAGACAACCACACACACACACACACACACACACACACACACACACACACACACACACACAATCAATTCCTAACGTAATGTAAAGATGTATTCAGAAGTCTGTATTTTTAAAGTGTTTTAAAGACGTCTTGCAAAAGGGGGGCCTCGGTCAAATGTTAATGCCATTTGGGGGGCCGTGCCCTGGAAAAGTTTGGGAACCCCTGCTCTAGGATACCAAACGTGACAAATTTGCAGCGAAAAACTTGTGGGCTCTCGAACGCTTTTGGCTGTTGTAGAAATCAATTGAACCTTTCGACACGCTCCCTCACTAACTTCCTATTTCAGAAGGAAATACATATGAAATCAAATCAGAGCTCTCAAGCCATTTCTTGGGCATGCTAATTTCTCATGGTTGTAACGTCCCTGAAGAATTTCCTCAAGAGCATGGGAAGAAGTAGTTCTGTCATTGTTTTTCTCTCTATTTTTAATAAAAATGTGATATTGATTGAACATACAACCCCAAATAATAGAATGAATGCTAAATTCTTATGCTAGAAGCTCAATCCTTTTACCTTCAACCCTTTTACTCAATTAATTGGAAAATGCAGCCTGTTCACAAAGAAACCTTGTAGAAAAGTTAGGCAATTTATTATTGTCTGAGATAAGTAATAACATTTTCTTTTGAATGTTAAAATATGATAAATGAATGTTTCATGCCACAGTTACTAATGTAGTATTTAGTCACGACTAGAAATAAAAATACATTTGAGTTATAGATTATTTAATCGGTTGTTATATCACAATTTTATAGTTCAAACTCAAATGTGATGCAAAGTTTTGCATTTCCAAAGGGACTCCGAACAGATTTGTTCAGCATGTTGACAAATGTATCACATAATCAAAAAACCTGACTGAATTTCATATCAATTTCCAATGTATCTTGAATATTTTAAAACATGCATGCAAAGGAAGTTGGCTTTCAGGAACTCATTTGGTCCAACATTTCTGGTCACACAGTGGGATTAGTTCAAAGTCCAAAAAAAGGACTAATTCAACATTAACACAGTGATTTAATCACACAAGGCTTGAGCTGTTTTCCCACTGTGTATTATATACAATAATATATATATAACAGTATTAACATAGTGTTGTGTGCTAAGTATCTAATCTAGTATTAATAACCGATGCTGCCATGCCACACACGTTCCACACAACCGTAGCACCAAACAAAGAAACATTTGCTGCGGAACATCATGCCCATTAGCACCGGTGATAAAAAAAACAACAAAAAACAAAAAAAACTGAGCAGAGCAAACATCCCCATCTGCAACAGAATTAGGGACTGATTTAAATGGGAACACAGATGCATGTCACCATCCTGAAAAAAACAGCCAGAACTAATCACCTTAGACAACATCTCTACCATTACGAGATCAAAGAATTTTGGCATGGAGAAAAAAATGGCATGGAGAAAAAAAATAAATCAGTGTTGAGTGTTAATTCTTCTCAAAAGATGCCATAGGATGAATTGCAGCAACACAAATCTGTAAAATTACAGCCAGTCATATTAATATGTTGGTCCTGCTTTAAAAACACACTGGTAAAAGATGTGAAGGGTTAATAAATATAAAGTTTATCATTTTGGGGATTGTCTTTTTGAGTTTTTTTTTATTTAGAGTAATTGAACCTCTGTGTTACTCCTAAATAATAATGTATAAATGATAAAAAAAGGATTTTTCAGAAAGCATAAAAGCATTTTCACAAAAATTGTTCACTTGGCAATTGCTCACTTAATACAGACTAAAAAGCAAAGCAGTGTAAAAAAAAACAACAAAAAATAAATAAAAAAAACCAAAACAACCCAAAACAAAAAAAGGATCAATTAAAATATACGATGTGTACATATGTAAATATAGACATACAAAGATAGAGTAAGATTAATATACAGTATACAACTCTACAGTGTCTCCAGTCTGCAAAGTGTAAATGGAAACTGTATAAAGTGGTATCTCTGTGGGTAAGATGTACTTTTGATTGGAATGTTGTGAGTTCTAAACCCCATCACTGCCAAGCTGTCACTACTGGGCCCTTGAGCAAGGCCCTTAACCCTCAACTGCTCAGTTGTATAAATGAGATAAATGTCAGTCGCTCTGAATAAGATTGTCTTCCCAATGCCATAAAGGTAAATTCAGAAATGTAGTCAAATCTCCAACACCTTTGTGGTTTTGAACCCATCATCTTATTAAAAATGATTCAGAAGTCAAAATACAAAATGGAGAACCAGAGTAGACTGTAGTGGGTGCAAGATTGCTTTACCATTTATTTACAAAAACAAACCTCGCAAAAAGCTAACTTTAACAGTTCTTCTTATCCTGCTGAACAGCCAGAATCTCTCTGGTCTATGTGGAGATGACTCTGCTGTTTTTGTGAAGTGTGAACCTCTCTTATTTCTCTCTATTTGTTTTGTCTGCAACTTGTGCAAACGTAATAAAACACACCATGGAAAAAAATAAAATAAAAATAATTCCAAGCTGACTAAATACTAACAGGAGCAAGATGTGAGGAATACCATGAAAGAGGCATAACACATCTTGCATATTTGAATGCATTTCAACTTGAAAGTGTAAAATACTGGGTGGACTCAGTGTATATTGGGTGGTCACCAGTGTGAATTACTAAGGCTGAAAGTACTAACCGAAGGGCAGGTATTAAATTTGTGGAAGGCCCTTTTACACCACTCAAACACAAAATAGAGCAATTGTTTTATTACAGTGTGTCAAAAAGTCTCTAACAAAATCTGTGTGCTGTTCTCGTGAAATGTAAACCTCTCTATAAATATTGTGTGTGTGTGTGTGTGTGTGTGTGTACGTGTTTGTAGAAAAAGCAATCATCTAGTGTTGACCGGATCACTCTATACGGTCTGATGGTGAAGCCCATTCAACGTTTTCCTCAGTTCATCCTCCTCTTACAGGTCAGTGGGTGTAAAATATAATAATATCTTTTCACTCATCATCATCATCATCATCATCATCATACTTAGGACCCTGTATAAGAAAACAGTTAAGATCTGATGACGGGTTTTTTTCTATTTCAAAAATTACTCTTAATTTAGGAATGAAATCTCCTTATCTCAAGAAGCAAAATCGTAAAGTAGGTAGTAGTCAGTTGTCATGTGTGTTACTAAGCACCTGATGACATGTTATGACATCAGAAATTACATAAATGCATTATTGAAGTTATAGGAAGAGACCTAGGAGAGTAAAAAGGAGTGATTCCGTGACGTTTTTCGAAAAAGTTAGTCCTTTTTATTTGGCAAATTTTCATAGTCAACATCATCATAATAAGCTTGATAACATTGTTGTAATAAGATTGTTTTGTCATTGTCTCTCCTTAGGTTTGTGTTTACAAACGTTGCAATCATTAAGTGGCTATTTACCATTTTTTTTCAATAGAAGTAAATGTTACAGCGTTATACTAGTAAATGGTAGTAAGCTAGCTAAAACAATTCTGCTCGTAAAATCAGGGTGATCATTTTGTTGTCACTGGACTTTGGGGTTTGCACTAAAGTTAAGACAGCTTTTACAGGAATTTGAAGAATGCTTCTGCAGTCCTCTTTTTCTATATGGGTATAAGAGAAAATCATGAATCGTTATTATGTATTTGTTTAAAATTTGGTATGATATTTCAGTAATCTGTTTTATTGCCAAAGTAAAATGTTATTTACAAGGAATTTGGCTTGTCAGTTGATTATATATAGTACAAAGTTGCAATTTACTAAGGGTCTGTTGGTGTGTGTGTGTGTGTGCGTGTGTGCAAACCCACAGAAAAGCTAAATTGCAAGCTGATTTTCTGCAAGCTGATTACAAGCAAAATAGCACGTCCGCTTTGCATATTTGCCTTAATGAAAATGCAATTTGAGGCCAACTGTACCTAATAGTCTAAAATACAGGTTGGAGCCAATGCAAATTGATTAATTTAGCACACACAGTGTGATTTAGCATGACTGAAGGGCAGGTATTAAACTTCTGGAAGCATTTTTTTCACCACCTGAAGACGAAATAAAGCCATTGTTTTATTATGTGATTGGGCTAAAGGTGGGTTCATATTAGCCTGTGAAAAGGTTATGTACATTATGAACTGAACACCCTCCTGTCTACTGTTTAGTGTGCATTTGTATTGTATTTTGAGTAGTTGTTCAAATCAATTCATCATATTTAATCAGCTTTAAATTTGATATACAAATATGTAGATGTAGCAACCATGTAAATGAATTTTATAGTAGATTACATTTTACAGTGTAGAAACAGACAGACTTCACTACTAGCTAGTGTGAATGCAGTGGTAAGTAACTGCAAGATGGTTATAAGGTAACAATCAGAAACCCTCAGCAATCGATTCCTCGGTGTAAAATGAACCTGAGTCAGAGTCTTTCTCAACTCTGTACTCCTCCTGCAGCCTCTGCATCTCT
This sequence comes from Ameiurus melas, assembly GCA_012411365.1. Lineage (NCBI taxonomy): Eukaryota > Metazoa > Chordata > Actinopteri > Siluriformes > Ictaluridae > Ameiurus > Ameiurus melas. The sequence continues at coordinate 20,484,917 of CM022752.1, forward strand.
CTCTGCCTTGTTTTATCCCTCAGGAATTGGCCCATACAAACTGCATGAATTAACAATGAATAAGCAATCTCACAGTGTCCTCACCAGAGACGTGTCTCTCTCTTTCTGCATATATATATACGCACACCACGCACACCAAATGTCACACAGAAAAATGGATCGACATCAGAAATACCACGGTGACCTACTCAGCAGTGAGGTCTCTGATGGTGGCGAAATGTCAGTGTTGCTACGTTTTCTGTCAGCACCGGACGTGCTTTCGGCTTTATTTTTCTGTCCTCTCAGGAGCTAGGATACGAGCCTGTGTGCGTGTGTGTGTGTTCTCGAGCCAAGGAACTTCATTTCATACATCAGTAGGCATCGATTAGCCATGAATATTTGAAGATAACTTTTGAAAGTGAATAAGGAAAATTCTTCCCTCCGGCGTGGGTGTGTTTAATCACACATTAACCGGAACCAAACACAAAAGGCTTTGACTTTGAAAATGTCTGGAATCTGCAAAAAAAAAAAGTGCTTCTCTCATGGTTTTTTTATTTTATTATTTTTTTTAAACATATAATTTTTTTTTCTTGCATTTCTTGTATACACAATGTTCAAAAGTATGTGGGCACCTGACAGTCATAGCCATATGTGGTTCATCCCACAACTGCCACAAATTTGGAAGCTCGTAATAGTCTATGATGGGGGTTTGAGTCCCACCTCTATCCTGTGTACGTGATGTTTGCATGTTCTCCCTGTACTTTGGGGGTTTCCTCCATGTATTCTGGTTTCATCCCATGAAAAGGCATGCCATTTTGGCCTTTCCGAATTATCCATAGTGTGTGAATGTGTGTGAGATTGTGCCCTGTGATGGGTTCCAGGGTGTCCATCGGCCTCGTGCCCCAAGTCCCCTGGGATAGACTCCATGCTCCCCATGACCCTGTGTAAGATAAGCAGTACAGAATATGGATGGATGCAACTCAAACCTGTTCCAGCATGACAGTGTGCATAACACTGTACCTGAGCATAAAGCAAGTTCTATAAAGATCTGGTTTGCCAAGGCTGGTGTGTCCTGCAGTGGGATAGAAGTCCTGACTTCAACACTTTGGGATGAACTGGAATGCTGTCCACACCCCAGGCCTTTTCGCCCAACATCAGTGTCTGATCTCACTAATGCTCTTGTGGTTGAATCACAGACATGCTCCAAAATCTAGTGGAAAGCCTTCCCAGAAGAGTACAGGCTGTTGTAGCAGCAGAGAGAGAACCAAGTCCATATTAATGTCAATGGTTTTGGTCTTAGCTTCCCTGGTAGGGATCTTAGCTTCCCTTTGTTCCAGCTTGCCAGACAGATAAAGCTGTTAATGTTGTTTCTTGCAAAACATAAATGGAGATTTAAATGAAGAAAATTATTGAATAAATAATCAACTTGCAGTTGATCAGAGTTACTCTATTATTCAGCAAATGAGCTAAGTTACATGTAATAACTCGTTACATTTATGTACAGTCCAGACTTCAGTTTTGTAAGCATTGCTGACCGTGTTAATGGGTGCTACAGCTAACTCGTAACCAGATTCCTGTATTTTTATTTATTTTCAAAGCTGTAATGTGTAACATGCACATGACGTGCATTACATGACAGTATGTCTTTCCACGCCCACTTCTTTTCCCCTCTTAAAGCCACAGATGATCCTACTAGTCAGGGGGCATGATAGGATGATGGCATAATAGTGACAAGCCTAAATGAAACAACAATAACAACAACAAAAATCTCTAAAAAGCCATTCTGAACTCTTCTATTATTCTATTGCCCATGAATATTGATTTTTTTAAAACTCATTAACACACACACACACACATACACTAAAAGCTTTGAGATGATCACAGCTCCAGTAGCACAGCTTTTTTGATAATGAGTCCCACTGGGTGCACAATATGCTGCTCTCCTCACACCATGCACCCGAGCTGCTCCCATAGGGTTTCCGTCCATATGTTCGGCAAATGTTACACAAATTACCAAAAAGTCAGGCAAAAGAGGTTACAAATCAATGTGTTCCATCACCTACTGTTGTGTGAATATCCTGAAAAAGGATGTCTTACAGTAAGCCTTTCATAACTTGTGAAAACAATGCTGGATGTACGCTTACTATTCATGAAATTAAATGGATCAGACAAACATCACAACACTCATTTCATCTTTTAGTAAGTTATCATAGTATCTTTCAAAAGTTGGCCCTGAATAAAAAAACTAAAACAAAACAAAACACAAAGAGTTCCTCCAGTGACCACTCTGAAGTTGATTATTCTCCTATTATTATTCCTATAACAGTACATCCCAAAGTGTTTTATTTCTCTTATACTACAGCAATTTGTCAATTTCTATTTAATCATTATGTTCATGTTGGCTGAGACTGTAGTTAGTGCAGGATTGGTAACACTTTACAGTAACAGTACATGAATAATCACACACTAAAACCTGAATTAATAAATACTTGCATATGAACTAATGATGAGTTAAGGCATGTACTAATCACGAACTAATAAAGAGCTAACATTAACTACGATGTGAGTCTTATAAATTCATGCGTGAATAACGACCACATTACGTACAGTACGTTAGTACATGTTTTTTAGTTAATGTATTAATTACTGTAACATGCATGGGTTAAACAAAATCAAACATGGAAGAATATGAATTAAACGTGCATAATTTCAAACAGTTTATATAATTTGCCATATGCAGCTGCGTACACAAACATCATGGATTGGATGGCGCTGGATTACTTTCATAATTTACACTGATCCTCCTTATCCAACATAGAAATACACACTAATAATAAACAGCAATAATGTCATCTCAACCCGTTTTGCGTCATCTTCCATCCATTTCTCTTCATATCCCACTGTAGTTCTAGTATGTGCTCTGGGTGGCGATGGCCCGAGGCTCAGCTTCTTTACCCACAATGGTGAAATGAATACAGTAACATTTATTCAAATTCTTTCTAATAGAGCATGCTTGATTTAGTTTACTCCTATGTGTTAATTAATGCATTAACTAACAAACATGTACTAATGTACGTAAGGTGGTCGTTATTCACGCATGAATTCACAAGACCCACATCGTAATTAAAGCTAGCATTAGTTTGTGATTAGTACTTATCTTAACTCATCATGAGTTCATACTTAAGTAAGTATTAATTCAGGTATTAGTTAATGATTATTTACATACTGTTATTGTAAGGATTTATTTTAAATGATCATTCTAACCAGTGAATGGTCTCATTAGGTTTTTGGATTGATCCAAACAGGTCACAACAGCAAAGTCAAAGGTCTGAAATAGTTTTGCTTCAAACGCTTCCTTTCTGTTTGACATATTTTTTAAGGGTATTTCAGGAATACACATTAGTAACAAGAAGGACTAGCCTTAAACTCTGTACAATATTATTATGATTTAAACAATATTAACCAATATTAATCTGAATCACGTCTCATCAACGCGTTTCTGGGTTTCGCAATCCGACACACCTCCCAGCTAACCAGTCAGAGTGTACCTGGACGCGTAGCAACGAATATACCCGTACCCACATCCTGTAGTTAGCTTGTGGGAAGAGTGCACAGAAAGTAACTTGATTTGTGGATGGTCCACAACATTGAATGTAACCATAAAAGGATTAAATGTACATTATACATTATGATTCTTTAAAAATATAGTAGCAGTGGCAAATTACTGTAGTATAACTGGAATAAAACACTGAGCTGTTGTAGAAAAAGAATCAATTTCAGGATGGTAACATTAACTCGTGATTGATCATTTTCCTATAACGGCATGCCCCAAAGTGCTTTATTCCATACTTAGTGGATTGCCAAGCACATTATTAGATATTATATATACATAATATCATTACAATTCTGTAGATGGCTTATTGGTTTGGACAGTATTACGTCAATAGTATTTGAGACATCATTAGATATTTAAAAGAAGTTTCCAAGTTTCCATTACTCTTTAGTGCATAATCAATAACATTCCACAACTAAATATCCCCCCCCTCTCTCTCTCTCTCTCTCTCTCTCTCTCTTTCTCTGTCTCAGGACATGCTGAAAAACACCCCAAAAGGACACGTGGACCGTTTGCCTCTGCAGATGGCTCTGACTGAGCTGGAGACCCTGGCTGAGAAGCTGAATGAACAAAAGCGAGTGGCAGATCAGATCACAGAAACCCAACAGCTCGCCCGCAGCGTCAGTGACCGCTCACTTAGCAAGGTCTCTGTGTGTCTCTCTCTCTCTCTCTCTCTCTTTCTCTCTCTCTCTCTCTCTCTCTCTCTCACACGCACACACAGACTCACATTCAAACACACACAGACCGGTAACTTTATATGAGAAACTGAAAAAAATAGTTTCACTTTTAAAATAAAACCACTTAGTTTTTTTTATATTCTAGGACAGTAAACAATTGTTTTTATTTGTAACACTATAATTCTCAAGTTCAGTGTTTCTTTACAGTGTAACTCCTAAAGATGGCAAAATGAGCAATGGCTCATGACTCCAGATTTTGTTGGGGCAGGATGACATTATATAATAACAACATAGACTCGAACAAAATGAAATCGAGAAGCTATCATATGTGACTTATGCTCTAGGCGACTATCTATTGAATTATTCGAGCAACCCCGTAATTTACTTCAGTTGAGAGTCGACAACATACACTCATCCAGCGTACAGCCTAGCAGCTTGTTTTGAGCGGTTTTAGATGTACAAGAGGCGATATCACTTGCCTGGGTTGCCAGGTTTGAGCTAAATTTCCAGTCCATCTCAAATTATTTTTCAAGCCTTTCAATTGGAAACAAGATCACCGAGGTGCACACGCGTTTCTGCTGTAAGGACAATATTGAGTCTGTAATCCCCCTTACCCACAGCCAATCTTACAATTGTAATATATCTTACAATAGAAATTTCTCTGTACATCATCGACACACTGTCTGCACCTTTTGCAGAGTTAGGTTATAATGTATTCAGATTATTTACTATAAAGAAAAGATCTTGCTGGCCGCAGTGTACATTTTTTAAACTCTTCCAATTTGGCGTAAAAACCATAACCGTGGTAACCTTGTCTTTAATTGTACACAAGACTCATCGTATCTTTTGATGAAGTACACATGTAGCTATCGGTTATTTAGTTTTTGGTAGAAAATCAACGTCTAAATTTAATCAAAATCTATTTCTACATTCAAATAAAAAACGCTCAAATAAAATAATAATAGACTTCAGTGATTAGTTAAAAGTAAAAATGAAAAATATTCAAAATTAAAAGTAAATGAATACAGTTTTATTTTATTCTAACAAATCCCACCCAATGCAAATTCATTCATTACAATCTCAATTGAAAAGTTATGAATATGCATCTTCCTTTACGTTCATCACAGATATTCAAATGATTTCCACTACAAACACCATTACAAACCATAAGCTAACCATTGAAACCATTACAATAACTGGTCCTTAATGGTATCCACTAGACATACCATACCACCAATAGAATTCAACAAATTAAAAGTATCCACAGGGACCATTATAGTTTCTATTAAAACCAATACAATTCTCATTAAACCATTAAAACCATTACAAATCTATGAAGGTTTTTAATAGTTTTTTTTCAGTAGGGAAATAACCACATCACTCAAATTCGTGTGAGATCAGGATGAATAATCACCTAGTTATCTTAAATGTATAAAAAAAAAAAAAAAAAAAAAAACTGTATTCTGTCTTGCAGCCATTAAGTATTTTTTTTTTTTATAATACCAGTTGTTCATCTCCGTCAGACTGGCTCATGGGCTCAATGATCATTCGACATGATAATTTGCTCAATACATTTGTATTCACACAGCAGATTTACTTCCTTCCACCTACAGATATCCAAATATTCTGTTCATCATGAGTGCATTGTGAAATCACACATTGGGTGTGAAATAACACACATGGCTCGCATTAGTCCTGATGAACCGCAGTTATCATTGGCCTCTGATGGTCCATTATTGGTCAGGAACACACCCCAAACTCAGTGGCAGGGTTTTTTTTCGTCCATTACCATGATCATGGAAAACCCAGCTGCTGCAGATTTGACCAAATGCATTTCAGGAAAAGAGAAATTAAGGAGTAAATGAAACATTTAATTGGCAAGCATGACTTCCTGTATCTAAATGTTTCTCTCTCTCTCTCTTTCTTCTCTTTTTCTTTTTTTTCTCCTCTGCCTCTTTGTCTCCATTCTAGTGACAATTTTTGTGTGGAGTTTCATTTAGCCGAGCGAGATGGGCAGAATTTCAATGTGTTTCTATTAGGCCATAAGCACTCAATGAAATATTCATCCTTTGTCGTGTGCTATCTGAGTTACTGGAGCAAGACAGCTAAAAACGGTGTGTGGGAAGGTTCTGTGTGTCACTCTGTTTAACACACACATCATTCTCTCACTGCTGTTATTCGTACACACACACACACACACACACACACTCACTCATATACTGTATACAGTACATTACAGCGCTGCTCTGGAGGGGACACTTTCAGCCTTTGCTTAAACCTGCCTTATGAAAAAAAAATTAATACGAATAATAAGTGATCGCATGTTAAGCTGTATTTCAGTATTGTTCTGACCTGAAAATGCATGTGAAATCAATAAGCGATCTCAAAAAGGATTATTCACCTGATGAAATCACATCGAAAAAAGACATAATGTGAAAATAAATGAATTGTGTAAAAATCAATTAAATTAATTTTTATTTGTATAGCACTTTTTACAATGGACATTGTCTCAAAGCAGCTTTACAGAAACATATAAAAATTATATACAGATTTTAAATCTTCGAATTTATCCCAATTGAGCAAACCGGTGGCGATGCTGGTGAGGAAAAACTCCCTAAGATAATATGTGGAAGGAACCTTGAGAGGAACCAAATTCAGAAGGGAACCCGTCATCATCTGGGTAACAACGGATAATGTAAAAGTAAAGGGAAGTTCATTATGGTTCATTATGGTTTAATATTGATACTTACGTTATAGTAGCTATAAACCATAATTTCTTCACCAGCTTGTTATGTTACTGAGGAACAGCAAAGTGCAAGCTCCTCTGTCCTGAAGACTTTCCTGTGGCAGAAAACTTACCATTACCAAGAGCTGACACTGGAGACTCCTTCCATAAATGTTCTTCTTAAGATCTCTGTACAGAAAGCTTCATAGATTTTATATATAGATATATATGTGTGTGTGTGTGTGTGTGTGTGTGTATTAGTACAAGAGCATAAATATACATTGTGACACTTTTGGACCGATCAGAATTTGTGGGTATAAAATGTTGACAATATTTTATAATTCCATATAACACATTCAGGAAAGTAAACAGAATAGAACAGCATTAAGTACCTCTGTTTATTTTTTGGTATTTTTTCCATACAAGTTACATGCTACTTAAATTTCCATCTTGCCAAGTATACACCAAATATACGTCATAAAAATATACATACTTCATTATTTCCTATTTGTATTGCATTGACACACTATCATTTTGATAGTTGCTATGTATTTGTACCAGGCATCACTTATAATTACTACATGCAGTATTTGCATGTAGTAATAAATAATTAGGATTATATAGTATGCTAAAATAAAGTGCTATTAACTGAAAGATTAAAGGCTTTTTATTTAATTAGGAACAATTTCGTTTTAATTAGAAAATGCTGAAATCTTGATCACTCTAATAAGGTACTTGTAGCCACTAATGACTATTATTTAATGTAAGATCTATGGGCTTAATTGGTTTATCCTCCAGGTGCACCTGAATATTATAAAGCATAAAAAGAATTTAGAGTCCCTACAAATAATTGGACAAAATTGTCTTGGTGGAACATGTGAAATTTTGTGAATTATTTAATTGTCATTATGTACCTTTTTTGTTTTGCTTGTGATGCTTAAAACTTGCCTCGCACTTCTGGGGCTGGGGGTTCCCATCCCATCTCTGCTTTGTTTGCATGTTCTCCTGTGCTTTGGGGGTTTCCTCCATGTACTCTGTTATGGCGTGGACATAGTATTATTGTTTTGTGTGAATGTGTATGCGATTGTGCCCTGCAATGGGTTGGCATCCCCTCCAGGGTAGCCTCTGCCTTGTGCCCCAATTTACAGGTTCCCCCACTACCGGGATGGATGAATGGCAGTTTGTTTGCCTCCTGTTGGCTCAGTTCTGTATTTTTGTTATTTCTGTTGGAAGGAAGTGCTTGTGTGTCACAGTAACGTCACAGGTGGACATTGCTTGTACATATTATAGTAGTGTTTAGTAGTGTTTTGCTGTTAGCTCCTAAAAACATAAAAAGCAATTATTTACTCACTATTTTCTTGCAACATTTAACATCATATTAACAAGAAATCCAATGTAGAAATAGCAAGTGTTGTACTCACTGTCCCAGAATGAGACTCACTCTGCTCACTCTCCAGAGACTCAGCTCAGCTAGCTAGCGATCTATGAGATGACGAACATAATGACATTGATGGTTTTATTAGGATGAAGGTTGAAACTTTGGAAGCTGACCTGTTTGAGCAGAATGCCTAGATGAGGAGGCGAGAGAGACTAAACGGCTAAAGTGATCCTGCATTGCTCTCTTTAAGTAGAGATCAACAAGGAGTCAAACTGGATTTGGAAACAGTTAACCAAATAAAAAACAACGTCTATTTCCATTGGATGGAACTGAGAATCACATATTAATCATAAAGATTTAATATGCAAGTCAATCAGGGAGGATTGTTTCTTTAAGGAGAATTCTGCTAGTTTAACAACTCGAGTAAAGTTCCACCACCCCTTGAAGGCTCAAGATGTCGAGTCAACATTAACATCAGGAGCTTATCCACAGTATAGTGCAATTTTTTTTTAAATGCTGATTTAATCTGTTTATAAATGTAAACACAAGCAATGAGAAATACTTAATATTTCAAAAAGGTAATGTTTGATTTGCTTTGTACACATTGGATTTTATGTATGAGGAGAACTCAACAAGGGCATGTTAAAAACCATATTAAAAAGCAGGGAGAGTGTGTAGCTCAGCAGCTCTTCTAATTTCTCAATGCATTTCAACAAAGGCCCAATGCCGGTCTCTATTCCCTATAGAATCAGCAACTCATTTTGTCTGATGTGACATTGGACCGTATCTCAGGAAGGAAAACAGATGCATTATTTATTTTAGAACTGTGCTTTTTGAATGATCATGCAAAACCACAGTGGTTGTTTGAACTACTGAGCTCGCAGTACTGATAAAGGTTTATTGGTGTTATGTGATGAGGCTAGATAACACAGAGTACAAGTGTAAGGAATATCCAGTATGGATCGGTATGAAGTATGGATGGATGGAACTCTGAATATGGCCCAATATATAGCTAGAATATCTTGAAACAAGAGAAACAAGACTTCAAATCCAATACTCATCATTCTATGGGTGGCTAATCGTAGGATTGGCGGTTGGAATATATTCAATTGGAATATCTTCAAATAAAAATGTAAATAAAAATGTATTGACTAATTTTGACAATGAATAATTGAAACACCCTCAGAATACATGAGAACACTAAGCTTCTCCTAATGGTTTATGCCCTGGTTCAGAAAGCTCACAACGACTAAATAATGAGCTATTGTGACAGGTTATCTCCAGCCTTGATTCTTTAAATAGTAAGTTGATGAGGTTAGCGTTAAAATCATTTATCTGCAATGGCGTAGTTGGTGTCCTTCACTCAGCTGGTGTCAGAGGCAAGGAAGGGCAAAACAAATCTCATGGATTTACTTCACTGGACTGTATGGCATTTATTTATCTGGGAACTTATATCACTGTTGCATTATTATGTTGCTTCTGTTTCTCTCTCTAGTTCCTGAATTCAGATCAAAGCTCTTTGGTCCTGTGCGAGACGCTGTGCGAGACGGTGTACGGCGAGCGTGGCCAGGTTCTCAAGTCCAAGGAGCGCAAAGTCTTCCTTTTCAGCAACATGCTCGTCTGTGCGAATGTCAACATAAAGTGAGTGTTACAGAAAAATGGACTCCCCTGAGTGACCACTAACCTGTCTTCCTACTCCTCCCTGAAATCACTTTCTGACTGATAGCCACTCAATAGGAAAGACTAAATGTGACGTCTGTCTTGCCGGTCTTTTTTCCTTTTTATTAATGTAGCTATAATGGCAGTAACGCTAAATAGGATCATCATAATCTAGGAACAAATGGCTTTGTGTTTATATTATAAGGATTATATCCATTCATCAAAAGCACAAGAGCTTCCTTCGTCCCCATCAGTTTGATTCTTTACGACGGTGTCATTGTTCTGCAGAGTAAAATGTAAACAAGCAAAGTTTTTCTCTCCTAGCCCAACATCTGTTTCCATTCATTGCGGTAATTGTTATACAGTAATTGTTATACAATTGTTATACAGGTAATTGTTTAATTGTTATACAGGTAATTGTTTAAACACTGCTCTTTTGAGGTTGACTCAGCTTGCCCTTAACAAAAACTTTGACAACGCAATCTTAGTGTTGATTGTGCAGTGATTGTTCACAAAATACACTGAAAACATTTTTCTGGTTGATCTTTTTGGATTCCGTGGGACATTCATATGGTTGGGATGTTCATTGGAATAATCATACGATGCATTCATTCAATTCAAATAATAGAGACTTGTTTCATATAGAAATACAGCATAGCATCCCTTGTACACATATGGCTAAAAAAAAAAAGCTACATTGGTTCTCTATGCCATTATTATAGACATATTTTAGTGGTATTATAGACCATCCTTCTTCGATGCATGTACTCTAATCTCACAAATTGGCTTCAAAAATAAACACAAAAACACTTTTATTGTGTCCCATACTGATGCATAGTCTAACGAAACCGTATCATTTAGGACAGCTGGCAGCTGGAATGCCTCTAACGCAAGAAAATTCCTATATGTTATTGTCAAAAATGTTTACTTTATTGCATACTTTATGGAGTTACAGACGCTACCCACTTAAAGGTTGGTGCCTGTTGTTGAATTTTTTAATATCTTTATAACCAGTGACAGTTAATGAGTAGCCATGATGAGCCGGAGGGGTGGGTTGTGGGTTCAATTTTGTTTTCCTTTGTATAAAAAGAAAACAACGTGTGAATATTTACTGCTGTTGTTTTTATTTTTGGGAAAGGGTGGTGAGGACAGAACAGAAAAGGTGATTTAGATAGGCTTAGAAGAAATGATCAACAGAAATGTTTAGCAGAAAGTTTATTAGAAATGTTAGCAGAAAGGGTTCATCAGAAGGTCAGCAAAAATATTCAATAAAAATGAAACGTTCAGTAGAAATGTTCTGTAGAATTGTTCTGTATAAATGTTCAATAAAAATGAAACTTAATTTTTTTTTTTTTTTTTACAAATCTTCAAAAATAACTTTCTAGCCCTTTTCGGATAAGATTGGAGACCAGCATCTCAAAGCTGGCTCAGCAATTTGGATAGATCCTTGGTATACTGCTGAAAGTACTGGGTAGCTTCTACAATATCACACTACAATTTCTATAAGGCAAGCCAGCACCAAGTTCTTTATCCTTTGAAATGTCACAGAATTATTTGCAGAGCCAAATGGGATGCCATCAAACTCATACGTTGTATCGTTTGAGTGAGATCCTTATGACAGTTGCAAATACTCTTACAAAATGTCAAATGGTATATATGTACTAACAAAAAGCTAATCTTCCACCCTTGAGAGCAGATGAGATTTCCTGATAGAGACTAGTTTACTTTCCTGTACTATAAAAGATGGCTCTGATAAAGGATGCTTTACAGTTACAACACATTAGGTCCAAACTGTCCATTTCCAGTAATGTTCACTTCTTGTCCCAAACTAGGTCCAAACTGTCCATTTCTCCAATTTGCCAAGATTTGCACATTCAGCTTTTTGTCAAAGCCATAACAATTTTTTATTTTACTACAAACCAAGTGAGGCTCTAGGCTCCTTGTAGTTTATGGTGTGGCTTGGATATTCACTGAATCCCTGCCACTGTTCGACTGGAAAACGAAAGCATCAACTGGAATTATGAAGTAAGTGCTTGATATGATTGGTATCAAGAGCATAACCGATGTAGTATTTAATTAACATTATCCCAGTGTAGTATCAGTGGCACCTAGCCTATTTTGGCTCCACTGAATTAAGTTCCCCGAGGGAGGCTTCTCTATGGTTTAGATCTTGGCTCAGCAATGCTTTATGTTTGTCTCTCGGACTCCCCAGAATGAGCTTTCTGTTCTCATTAGGCATCATGACTCTCATTTGGATCTGTAAACAGAGCCAGGGGGCTCTGGGTTAAGATTGAGTGATATAGCTGCAACATCCTCCATATATATATATATATTTTTTGCCTGCAAACATGACAATTATGCTGAGTCACCCAGTGGTAGAGTTATAAAACGCTTCAGTTCAGGCAAAGATAAACATTAGCTTTCAAACACGGGGTGCAAGGACTCATGCAAAATGTCTTATTAGAAGAAGTTCAGCAATGAATGCTGTTCAAGACCCCTACACAGCAAGTATGTGTTGATGTAAGATCTGGCAAATAAATAAATTTCTATTTGTTCTTTTTGGGTGGAAATTGTAAAACAGACATGTGACAAATGTCAGCAGAAGATTACTAGGCAAGCTGTCAAGGTCTCTGCCCTTCCTCTATCATTTTGGGTATCTGTGATTTACAAAGGGCTGGCAGAACAATGCACAACAGATGTCTTTGCAAAATAAAACACTTTTCACTGACCAACTAAGAGGTTTGGGAGCCCTACTAAATGTCAGAAAGACCATGAGTGACTTTACTTGATTGTTCAAGAAGCCTGTGCCTGTTACATTCAAATATATAGGTTGAAGGAAACTAATGGCTGTTATTTCCTTATGTTTGCTGAACCTGAATGTCTACTTCCTTTGTGTTAGAGTTTGCTGGGCTCTTCAGTGTGAATGAAGGCTTTACTCAGGGCCAGCTGGTGTAAATGCGTTGGCATGACTAAGCCTTCCCACTCTTTTAAGGAGAGCAATGCTTAAAAACAAGGCTTATTTTTTGGCATTTGTTTCATTTACTGTTAATAATTGGCTTAATGTGGACTATGTATTTATTTATTTATTTATTAATTATTATTATTATTATTATTTTACCTTTATGGAAGCAAGTAGACAGCACCACAGTAAAAAGTAAAGGCTAAGGTCCAATCACAGTACAAATTACAGTACTTTTAACTGTACTTTATTTTCAGAAACATGGCATGATGCCATTAGCTAGTCTACAGCTAAAGTTACATCATCATGGTCAGGGTTAGCAATACTCTCACTGCCTTTGTATTCACCGCTTCTCTGCACAAATCATACTATTGTGTTAACTGATATGTACCATTAGGACACAATGTACTATGGCATCTAGTGTATTAGCTTAGAGGAAAAACATAAACAAAAGACTAATTCAACTTGGTTTAGTTCCATATAATCACACAGTAAGGTCTAAAATGTTCAGCTGCCATTTGTAAAGGAGTAAAATATCTCCTGTTTCTATGGAAGAATCAGAGACACACTGTATTTGACAAGACCTGTGAATTAGGAATTGGCCATACCACATTCAATCCTATGGTGGAGATTGTGTTTTTTCACCCCTTTATTTTATGCCACCAGAGGGGCTTTGTACTTCTGACAGCACCTTATTTGAAATATTTTTGTGGATGTTGTGAAGATTTTGTTTGTGTTCCAACACTATTTTATCCCCCCTCACAGCCTTAAAAATGTGCATCACATAGTGTAAGTGGCCATTTCCAGACTAAAGGATGGACGGAGGTACGGAGGAATTTTTCTGCTCTTGGCAGCAAGCACAGTGTAGTTAAAGCAATTCCCTCGGTCTATTTCTTTTGAATTACGCAGCTAAAATTTTTATTGCTTCGATTAACATTTATAAAAAGTCTCATCTGGTGTTTCTGGTATTCCTGTTTTGAAATGGAGTCAGATGTCTCCTGGGCAAATTCTGTTATTGAAATCTACAGTCATGTTGACTTGATCCCTATGAGTCCCCAAGGGATCATCTAACAAACTTAATTTGTGTTTAATTAAAATATTGATAGAGGCCTTAAGATGGCAGAAGTAGAACTGCTGTAGGAGGAGGAGGGGGGGGGTGTCACTAATGTTCCTGGAGTGTTTGAATGGAATTTCTTTTTCTTTTCTGCCACCAGGGGTCCCCCAGACATCAGCAGTCTGGTTCCAGTAGGGCCCAAGTACACCATGAAGTGGAGTGCCCACTTATTGCAAGTCCAGGTAGTAGAGGTCGGCAAGGATGCCCTCTTTCAGCAGGGAGGTGTCAAAAGGTCAGGCAGCTCTTCAACCACAGGTAAACTTAACCTTAACTTTAACATTCCTCCCTAGGCTTTGGTTGCTGCGTTCACTGCTTGCTGAATTAATTGAATATTTCCTTGGCGGTTGCCTTTATCTCTTTGACATGCTGAGATGGAGAGAAAAAGTGGAAGGGATGGTCCAGATGATCTCATTTCACTCTCTAATAGACCACAAACATAGTATGTATTGTGATCAGTCTACAGAGTATTCCCTCCATTTCCAATTAAAAGGGCCCCAGTACAAGACAGAGATGGCAGGTGAGCCTTATTATAAAAATGAGATAGAGATCAAAAATGTGAGAGAAAAGAAAAGTGTATAGGGGTGGCACTTAAATAGACATGCCAGAATAGTCAGAGATACAAAATGTCAGAATTTGAAGGTACAAGCAAGTAAAGTGGATTCTCTGAGGTTGAAATATTAATGTGATTTTGGCATAAACGTCCAAAGAGCCAAGAGCACATTGATCCATAATTGATTTTGAAAATGAGATGATGAGCAAAGTAGCAGGAAGCAGCTTTGTTCTTCTTGACTTTATGCTCTATTCTTCCAGCTTTCATTTGTTATCCATATAATTGCTGGAGTTTTTCCCGCAACTTACAGCTCCCTATGTTATTCAACTTTGTCCTCCATTTCCATCTTCTTGTAGTTTGTCTGTTGTGGGCATGTAGCAGCTGCTACTGTTGTCGCTTGTGCAGTGCAGTGTCCATTATTATGAAAAGGTTGTAGCTTTGTTTCTAAATCAAACCAGCTAAACACAAATTAATTAATCTGTGTGAAAATTGGCTTTGTTTTACATGGTAAATGGATGTCTTCATACTAAATTCATTAATCAAAGCAAACGAACTACTAACCACATACACATACCAGAGATGGCAACTTAGATTTTTCTTTTGTGAGATATTTAATGAGATGTTGTATATCACGGAATGAAACCATGGTTAAATATTTTTTTGATCCATTTTGCTTGTCAAACAGGGAACTACTTGCAGGTAGGAACTAAAGTTATGGGTGGGGACCTCAAGAAATAACAGACCACACTGCCAATTGGTTGGATTGGGCAAAGGAATCATTTGAACCAATTCTTTGGCTTTGCTGCTTTTGCACGTCATACTTCAATCGCATAGAATTGAGAAAAGTTCAGTTAAAATGTTTCTTGTCACCGTTACTGAAATGGTGGCACGATATTGCGCATAGTCCCCTCTGAAACTATTGCAATGGCAAGACCAATTAATTTGCTTTTGCTGTAGACTGAAGACAAAAGATGAGTAAGAGAAGAAAGTTTAGAATTTCAGATTTCATTTCCTGGTATTTATATGTAGATGTGTTAAAAGCCATAGAACATAGCATATTTTGTATTAAACCACCCAGTTTGTAGGCGAGCAAAAATATTCAAACTTTTGACTGACAGGTGTTTCTTGTTACCCAGGTGTGTCCTGTTAAATTGATTGTTTAAACAATAAATAGCTCTGAACATCAAGCGTTGGATTTAGCCTTCAGTTTCACTTGTGAAGACTGCATTTGTTGTTAAAAAGTATAAACCAACATGAAGACCAGAGAGCTGTCTATGGGAGAAATGCAAGCCATTTTGAAGCTCAGAAAAGAGGGAGAACCCATCAGAGACATTGCACAAACATCGGGCATAGCCAATACATCAATTTGGAACGTCCTGAAGAAGAAAGAAACCACTGGTGTACTGAGCAGCAGACACCAAATGGGCCGGCCAAGGAAAACAACTGCTGATGACATCACCAACAACCTCTACAGGGCAGGGGTAAAGTTATCACAAGCCACCATTCGAAGAGACTTGAAGATGCAAACCACTCATCAGCAGTAAGAATCAGAAAGTCAGATTGGAATTTGCAAAGAAATACAGAGATGAGGCACAAAAGTTCTGGAACCAAGGTGAACCTCTACTAAAGTGACGGAAAGGCCAAAGTGTGGAGAAAGCAAGGATCTGCTCATGATCCAAAACATATGCGCTCATCTGTGAAGCATGGTGGCGGTAGTGCTTGGGCTTGCATTACTGCTTTTGGAACAGGATCACTAATCTTTATTGATGATGGAACTCATGATGGTAGCAGCAGAATAAATTCAGAAGTTTACAGAAACATTTTGTCTGTCAGTTGACAGAAAAATGCATCCACACTAATCCTCCTGAAGAGGAGACTGAAAAGAGAAACCCCTTGAAACAAACAACTGAAAGAGTCTTCGGTAAAAGCCTGGAAAAGCATCATAAAAGAAGAAACCAACAATTTGTTGATGTCACTGAGCTGCAGAGTTGATGCAGATATTTCAAGCAAGGCATATGCAACCAAATATTAAGTGTCATTTACTTTAATTTACTTCAAGACTTATGTTCTTATACTTATGCTAGCCAAAATTCGAGTGGTCTAATAGAAAACATTCTATGTTTTATGTTGTTTAACATCTAGATATAAATATCAAGAAATAAAAGATTAAATCCTAAACTCCTGTCTCATCTCTATCTTTTGATCTGAAAACCCAAATGTCTTTGGTGTACAGCACAAACAAATGAATTGGCCTTGCTGTTCCACTAATTTCCGAGGGGACTGTATATAAGAAAAGAATGATCGTCTGCCACTTTGTCACTCACTAGTGAAGGTAGGGTTATCCCTCTTGCTCTTTCACATTTGATCCAAGTACTCTTGAGTTTAATGCATCTCTAAACCATCCCTTTGCCATCACATCCCAGGCTACTTTACTCCACTGTGAGCTCCTCTTGATGGACATCACTGCTGCATGTTCTGCTATTTATAGTAACCCACACTCACTCTCACTCAGCCCGTCATCACAATTCCCCTCTCATATGATGTCACTCTGTGGGACGCCTGGGCCCAAATCACATCCCATGCTCCCTGTGCACACCTCAAAAATGGACTCATTTTTCATCTCCTGCAAGCCCTGGTGCCCTAATTTATTGATGGAATGGTTCTTGCAGGAAGCTCAGGGACCAGTGCTGCATGCTGTATAGAGATGTAAACCTCCTCTGGCTCTACTTCCATGTTTTTTTTCTTCTCTTTGCTGTGTCAGGCTTCATACATGGCATCACTGCAAGGTAAAAAAGTGTGTTTAGATGAAACAAACAACTTTGTGAGTATTTGGGTATGAGTAGATGCTGTTTGCACCTGTGAGGGAAAAGATCTGGTGAAATTTTGGCTTGGACTCGGAATTAAATGAATCCATGTGAGGAGATGTTGTTGACAACTGAAAACTTTAATTAAACTGTATGTCTTTCAGGTTTTTTTCCCCCCAGATTAATCTTGCATTATGAATATATTAATAATAGGCATTTATATTAATTACTACACAGAAATATTACGAGATAACTACTTAACTACATTTTACTGCTGAAGCTAACGACAATTTGAATGTTTCAGCATGACGCTGATGCAGTCAGGTGGTAAAAGTCGGAGCTTTCAGAAAATTCCTAGTTTACAAGTTGTAATTACTTGAGTTCTACCAGGACAAGTTGGAATCCTGTAATTATGACATGGCCTGAATGCAGATTTCATACTGTATCCAATTAAGGCAATGCAGCTATAAACAGTATGTACATTTTGGTTAGCTTAATAGCAAACATTACTATTAAATGCTAATATTATACTTTTAGAATAAAGTAGTTTGCTTAAATTTAGGTATCTTGCTAATACACATGGATACTGACCCCTGTGAATTCCCCAAATGTGGGAATGTCGACATAACTGATCAGACGGTCAGGGGTTCAAGCCCCAGCCCCACCAAGCTGCCATTGCTCCAGGGGCACTCTACCATGGCTGATCCTGTGCTCTGACCCCAACTTCCTTACAAGATATGCAAAGAAAATAATTTCACTGTGTTGCAATGTATATGTGACAAATAAAGGCCTTTTCTTCTTCTGTTTTGAATTATAATCATATGCATTATTAGCTAGTGAAGTTCCCATTTAATTCTAGCTAGATTGGTAGCAAACGTTTATCCCAGTTTTAAATACACGTTAAATTACTTTACTAATGGTTAACTAGTTTTCTACAAAAGATGGCTACTGGCTTTAATTATAATAACTAGCTTAAACAGGCTTGGTACCAGAATGCTAGCAAAGATGGTTCCTACCAAATTTTGAAGCTGGTTACTAGTTTAATTACTGGTTACTAGTTTTGTTACTGGTTTCACTTAAGGCTAGCTAGATTGGTAGAAATTCACTAAGTGAGCTAGTTTGCTAGCAAAACGTCTACTAATCACAAGAGTTGGCCTGATGTTACCAGGCTTCATATTCATTGTGCAGTGTAGTTTTTTGAGGTTGGATATATCTGTAGAGAACTTTTAATTACACAGTGTATTATAATACTTAGCCTGAGGAGAGCTAGCCTTCTAGTGATTTTTGTTGTGTTAGGTAATTCCAATAGTTATGATTTCAATAGTCATACATACATTTAATTATTAAAAATAAAATTAGCACAGCGTCTATATTTATTTTACTTTCAAATTACATTTTCCAATTTAAAGAACGATTTGAGATCATTTTAAATAAACTATGAGTTAATGATTCAGTCATAATCATACCATAGAATATGATTTTGAAATACAAATAAGACAATGCAATACTAATCTCTTGGAAAATGGACCTGCAGCTACAGATAACAACACTGAAAGTTAATTTGGGAGTCCTTTGGATATGTGGGCCTATGTGTGAGTGTATGTGTGTGTGTGAGAGAGAGAGAGAGCAAGCATAATCTCGGTAAAGCAACTGGATTAGGCTGGATTACAACGCTGTACGTTCACCACCAGGGCTGTGGCCAATGGGGCCTCCAGGCCCTCTGTGGTGAAAAGATTGCAGATATCTTTGTGCTATGTTATTGATTTAGCTGCACCAATATCAGTCTGTGTGTGGAAGAATGTCTCTAAAGATTTAAGAGAATGAAAAATAGATAGGTAGATAGATCAAGAGAGATGTCCATCCAATTGTAAATTCATTGTGTTTCCATCAACTAATGATATAACAATATTGCCTAAAGAGCATCTTATTCCTTAGTGCTGTTGAATTCTGCATTCTGATTGGTCAGAAGGTATTGATAAATTTTCACAGCAGCAGCTCTGACATTTGTATCAGTGCACTTCTTCTAATATGTTATAATTTCAAAAGTAACAGTGCTTTGTAAAATTCAGTAAGTTTTCCACCACAGGTACAGAGGACTTGTGTTTTGTATTAACATGAGAGACTGCATGTGTCACGTTTGGCGAATGGAGGCCGAAGCAATCGAATTTTTTAAATATTTATTTTAAACACACAAATAACGAAACAAAAACACTAGGACAACTGGGCATAACACTGTGGCAAGAAACAAACACTGAGACAGAAGTGACGTGAGTCTATAACAACGAAAGACCCCGAAAGAGTGCAGACAAAGACTATATATACACATTGGTGCTAATTACAAAACGTGAGTCAGGTGCATGTGGTCAGGTGGTGTAGTGCAGTGGCTGATGGGACTTGAAGTCCCGGTTTTCCGGATTCGTGACAGATCCCCTTCCAAGGGGCACACCTGGGGGCCCAAAATCAAAGGGCCCCCCTCCGGGGGTCCCGGCCCTCCGGCCAAAATTCCCCAGCAGAACCAGGAGGCCGAGCAGCTTCCACCATGGCACAAGGAAGCGGGTGGAAGTCCTTGGCAAAGCATGAAAGAGGCGACGTCCCCCACAGGACAGGAGAGCGGAGCATGCCTCACCGCGAGGTTCAAGGGGGGGCGGAGGTACCTGACGAGGCGCACGGGGGACCGAGGGTCTCCGCGAGGCTCACGGGGGAGCGAGGTTCTCCGCGAGGCTCACGGGGGAGCGAGGTTCTCCGCGAGGCTCACGGGGAGCGAGGTTCTCCGCGAGGCGCACCGGGGGAGCGCGGTTCTCGCGGAGGCATGAGGGGGAGCGGAGACCTCCGTGGAGCAGGAAGGGGAGCGACCCACTGAGTGCAGCGAGGGAAGGAGCGACGTCTTCGGCGGGGAACGTGGGGCAAAGTGACGTCCTCAGCGCAGCAGGATGGCAGAGAGACGACCGCAGCCGAGCAGGAAGGCCGAGCGACGTCCACAGCCGAGCAGGAAGGCCGAGCGACGTCCACAGCCGAAAGCAGGAAGGCCGGCGAGCGTCCACAGCCGGGCAGGAAGGCCGAGCGACGTCCACAGCCGGGCAGGGATGCTGAGCGGCGTCCACAGCTGAACAGGAAGGCTGTGCGACGACCTCAGCTGAACAGGACGGGCGGAGCGGCAGCCTCAGCTGAACAGGAAGGCTGAGCGACGACCTCAGCTGAACAGGAAGGCTGAGGCACCTTAAGGTAGCTGAACAGCGGAGTCCCTGAGGTCAGCGAACAGAGGGGAATTCATGAGTCCGCACGGAGCTGGAGCGTCCTGCAGCATAGCGGGCGGCGGCGGAGACTTCCTGCACAGGACTCACCGGCTGCGTGACTCTGAGGTAGCTGAACAGCGGGGAATCCCTTGCGGTCGGCGAACAGAGGGGAATCCATGAGACCCATCGGGGAGGGAGGGTGGGAGCAAACTGCTGAATCCGGAAAAAAAAAAAAAAAAAAATCTACTGCCTCGTAGTCACGGTCTTTCGTTCTGTCACGTTTGGCGAATGGAGGCCGAAGCAATCACAGAATTTTTAAATATTTATTTTAAACACACAAATAACGAAACAAAAACACTAGGACAACTGGGCATAACACTGTGGCAAGAAACAAACACTGAGACAGAAGTGACGTGAGTCTATAACAACGAAAGACCCCGAAAGAGTGCAGACAAAGACTATATATACACATTGGTGCTCATTAACAAAAAACGTGAGTCAGGTGCATGTGGTCAGGTGGTGTAGTGCAGTGGCTGATGGGACTTGAAGTCCCGGTTTTCCGGATACGTGACAGCATGATAATTGATAAAAAGTTTGTTTATTAATAAACTAAAATACGTTATTGTCTGCAAATTACAGATGTATAAGAGGAATAAAACACTCCCGTACCTCCTGTTATTGTACAGTAATTTTACAATTTGGGATGTTAACAGTAACCTGTAAACTTTACACAGCCTTTGGGATTGCGCTCATATCTGCTACATAAACCGAAAATTAGACAGTACATTCAGGAGATTATACGTTTCAAGTATTTACAAAAAAGGCCTATACACAAAACGGTGATTTCATTAAGTTTGAAGACTATATGAAAAGTTTTAAAATAAAAATTGTTTAAAACACTAAACATTATAGGAAAACTAGTTAATGTTTGGTAGTCAATAAGGGTGTAGAATAGTACATACAGTGGGTATAAAAAGTCTACACACGCCTGTTAAAATGGCAGGTTACATAAGTATTCACACCACTAAATTAATACTTTGATTGAAAATCTAAAGGCACTTCAACTAACAGCGTTCAGACTTTTTGGGTAAGAGTCAATCAGTTTGGCACACATTGATTTAGCAATATTTTGCCATTCTACCTTGCAAAAGCATTTCTAACTCTATCAAACTGGCTGCGTATCTCCTGTGCACAGTCCTCTTAAGGTCACCCCGCAGATTTTTGATTAGATTTAGGTCTCTAGCGGGGCCTTCCCAAAATCTTGAACTTGTTTTGGTGAAGCCATTCCTTTGTTGAGGTTTGCTTTGGATCGTTGTCATACTGAAAGGTAAAACTCCTCTTCATCTTAAGTGTTTTGGCAGAAGCCTTAAGGTTTTATGCCAAATTGACTGGTATTTGGAGCTATTCATTATTAGTTTCAGCTGAAGAAAAATAGCCCCAAAGTACGATGTAGTCACCACCATGCTTCTCCGTGGGGATTGTGCTCTTTTGGTGGTAAGCTGTGTTTTTTTTTTTTTTTGCCAAACGTACCGTTTGGTGTTATGGCCAATGTTCACTTTTGGTCTTATCAGACCATAACACATTATTCAACATGGTTTTGGTAGATTGCATGTATTTATTTATTTATTTATTTATTTTTGGGTTAAATCAGGCTTCTGTCTTTCCTCCTTACCCCATAGCCCAGATATATGCAGAATTCAGGAGAATATATATAATAATTCATATTATATATATAAAAATAATGTTGCAATTTCACAATAAAAGTGAAAAAGGTTCTGATATGATTTAACTTAGTTTTATTTTGTTTACATCAACAAAACCTGCCATTTTAACAGGGGTGTGTATGTAGATTTTTTTTTTTTATATCTACTCTAGGTATGCGATTTATGACACAACACTAGTTTGTTTAGTTGTGTGCACATAGTATAGGTCAAGTAGACCTATACTATCATTATTTATGTTTGTGCATAGACACGAGTGTTAATTACTGAGGATGTGCACAAGGGATGCTCCAAATCACAGGAAATGAGTGCACTAAACGTGAACGTAAAAGCAAGTATAATTCAGCCTTTAGAGGCAGGTTGGGTACAGCATGAAAAGAAAACGCAAGGCAATGGCTTTTTTCATTAACACGAACCTGACACATTAGTAAAGTGTAACCAAATTTTAAAAGAGATGTGAAACCCTATTTCACTGAGTTAGATATGAAAAGACAGAGTGTGAAGATGGAAAAAGAGAGAAAAATGGAGACGGTGAGATTGGTAATTGAATGCGGAAAAGGCTAAAATGAATTGGGAGAGGATTATTCATAAGATAAAGATAATCAGAACATTTAAGCTAAACTTTAGTCCTCCCACCAGACTTCATGTTGGGTCACACACACATACACACACACAGGCCACTTGATTATGTGGAGGCAGTGACGGGGCCAGACACTTCTGTGGCCAGTGAATCTACCATTGGGATTTAATTATGCTTCTCACGCTGGACTCTCCCCTACTATCGATTCCCCCAAGCTGGGTACGCTGGGGGAAAAAAAAGTGGGATGGAGGGCGGGTGTTTCGAATCGATGGCACATTTCACATCTAATGAGACACCTGCATTCTCTCCTCCACCCATAATGTCCTTCATATTTCTCTGAAACTTCACGGTTTTATTTCTTTCTCTTGTTTTCTATCACTGCGCCTCCACAAACGATAGAGGACTGATCTACATTCTGCATTGATCTTCTTTGTTAAGGGTCGGAAACATCAAATCATTTTTATTGGGCCTTTTTTGCTTCCAAGTTGTTAAAAGGTAGGCTTCTTCTTAAATATGCTAAGGTGTACCATTTTGAGTTGCAGTGGCTCGTTTGGATAGAAACAACAGGCTTCAACACGTAACACCTTAAGGCTAAAGCAACTCCTAATGAACTGATTATGATTTTTTTTAACAAGAAGAAAAACCCTAAATGATTCCCTTTTAGCCATTGAAACTAGGTCAACCTAGATGCTCTTACCATAAGAATTTGCTAACACTTTCTTTGAAGCCCATGTTCATACATTATATACAACAAACTATGCTGAAATGCTGACAAGGAAGCATTTTTTAACCTTGAATAATCCCTTTTAAAGCTGTATTAATGGTCTCTAAAATATCTATTTAAGTTATAATCATGCTAAAAAAAAAAAAAATTAAATGTTGACCTTTCCTCATTTCCTGTTCCTTTGCATGTTTGTCACACTTAATGTTTCGGAACATCAAACCAATTTAAACAATAGTCAAGGACAACACAAGTAAACACAAAATGCAATTTGTAAATGAAGGTGTTTATTATTAAAGGTGAAAAAAATCCAAACCATCATGGCGCGGTGTTGGCCCGGTGTGAAAAAGTGATTGCCCCCAAACCCTAATAACTGGTTGGGCCACCCTTGGCGCAGCAACAACTGCAACCAAGCGTTTGCGATAACGTGCAATGAGGCTTTTACAGCGTCCTGAAGGAATTTTGGCCCACTCATCTTTGCAGAATTGACCTAATTCAGTTACATTAGAGGGGTTTCGAGCATGAACGGCCTTTTTAAGGTCATACCACAACATCTCAATAGGATTCAGGTCAGGACTTTGGCTAGGCCACTCCAAAGTCTTCATTTTGTTTTTCTTCAGCCATTCGGTGGTGGACTTGCTGGTGTGTTTAGGATCATTGTCCTGCTGCAGAACCCAAGTTCGTTTCAGCTTGAGTACACGAACAGATGGTCGGACATTATCCTTCAGGATCTCTTGGTAAACAGCAGAATTCATAGTTCCTTTTATCACGGCAAGTCTTCCAGGTCCTGAAGCAGCAAAACAGCCCCAGACCATCACACTACCACCACCATATTTTACTGATGGTATAATGTTCTTTTTATGAAATGCAGTGTTCCTTCTACGCCAGATATACTTGGACACACACCTTCCAAAGAGTTCCACTTTTGTCTCATCGGTCCACAGAATGTTGTCCCAAAAGTCTTGGGGATCATCAAGATGTGTTGTGGAGAAATTGAGACGAGCTTTGATGTTCTTTTTGCTCAGCAGTGGTTTTCTCCTTGGAACTCTGCCATGCAGGCCATTTTTGCCCAGTCTTTTCCTGATGGTGGAGGCATGAACGCTGACCTTAACTGAGGCAAGTGAGGCCTGCAGTTCTTTGGACGTTGTGGTGGGGTCTTTTCTGACCTCTTGGATAAGTCGTCGCTGCGCTCTTGGGGTAATTTTGGGCCGGCGGCCACTCCTGGGAAGGTTCACCACTGTTCCATGTCTTCGCCATTTGTGGATAATGGCTCTCACTGTGGTTCACTGAATTCCCAAAGCTTTGGAAATGGCTTTATAACCCTTTCCAGACTGATAGATCTCGATTACTTTCTTTCTCAATTGTTCCTGAATTTCTTTGGGTCTCGGCATGATGTGTAGCTTTTAAGGATCTTCTGGTGGACCTTACTGTGTCAAGCAGCTCCTATTTAAGTGATGCCTTGATTGTGAACAGGTGTGGCAATAATCAGGCCTGGGTGTGGCTAGAGAAATTGAACTCAGGTGTGGACAACCACAGTTATAGTATGTTTTAACAAGGGGCGAATCATCTTTTCACACAGGGCCATGATGGTTTGGTTTTTTTCACCTTTAATAATAAACACCTTCATTTACAAATTGCATTTTGTGTTTACTTGTGTTGTCCTTGACTATTGTTTAAATTGGTTTGATGTTCGAAACACTTAAGTGTGACAAACATGCAAAGGAACAGGAAATGAGGAAGGGGCAAACACTTTTCACACCACTGTATATATATATATATATATATATATATATATATATATATATATATATATACACACACAGTCATGGACGAAATTATTGCGCCCCCTGGAACTTTTCCAGAAAATGCACAATTTCTCCCAGAAAAGTGTTGCAATGACAAATGTTTTGATATAAACATGTTTATTACCTTTAAGTGCATTGGAACAGCACAAAAAGCAGAAGAAAAAAGGCAAATTTGACATCATTTTACACAAAACTCCCAAAATGGACTGGACAAAATCATTGGCACCCTATTAAAACTGTGGGTAAATAATTTCATTTCAAGCATGTGATGTTCATTTAAACTCACCTGTGGCAAGTAACAGGTGCTGGCAATATAGAAATTGAAGCCAGTTAGAGTGTATAAAAGTTGGCTCAACCTTTGTGTTGTGTGCCTGTTTGTGCCACACCGAGCATGGAGAAGGAAAAGAAGAGCCGAGAATTGTCTGAGGACTTAAGAGGCAAAATTGTGGAAAAATATCAACAATCTCAAGGTTACAAGTCAATCTCCAGAGATCTTAAAGTTCCTTTGTCCACTGTGTGCAATATAATCAAGAAGTTCATAACCCATAGAACTGTGTCAAATCTCCCTGGACGTGGACGGAAGAGAAAAATTGATGAAAGAATGCAACACAGGATCGTTCAAATGGTGGATAAACAACCTCAGTCAACTTTCACGCAAATTCAGGCTGTCCTGCAGACTCAGGGTGCATCAGTGTCAGCTCAAACCATAAGTCGTCATCTGAATGAGAAGAAGCGCTATGGCAGGAGACCGAGGAGAACTCCACTTCTGACACAGAGGCATAAAAAAGCCAGACTGCAGCTTGCAAAAATGTACCTGAGTAAGTCTCAATCCTTCTGGGAGAACGTTTTGTGGACAGATGAGACTAAGGTAGAGCTTTTTGGCAAAGCACGTCATTCTACTGTTTACAGAAAACGGAAAGAGGCCTACAAAGAAAAGAACACAGTACCTACAGTCAAACATGGTGGAGGTTCAAGGATGTTTTGGGGTTGTTTTGCTGCCTCTGGCACTGGGTGCATTGACTGTGTGCAAGGAATCATGAAATCTGGAGACTATCAAAAGATTTTGGCCCATAATGTAGGGCCTAGTGTCAGAAAGCTGGGTCTGCATCAGAGGTCATGGGTGTTTCAGCAGGACAATGACCTCAAACATACCTCAAAAAGCACCCAGAAATGGTTAGAGACAAAGCGCTGGAGAATTCTGAAGTGGCCATCAATGAGTCCGGATCTAAATCCCATAGAACACCTATGGAGAAATCTCAAAATTGCTGTTGCGAGAAGGCACCCTTCAAATCTAAGAGACCTGGAGCAGTTTTCAAAAGAAGAGTGGTCCAAAATTCCAGTTGAGAGGTGTAGGAAGCTTGTTGATGGTTATAGGAAGTGATTGCTTTCAGTTATTTTCTCCAAAGGGTGTGCAACCAAATATTAAGTTGAGGGTGCCAACAATTTTGTCCGACCTAATTTTTGAGTTTTGTGTAAAATGATGTCAAATTTGCCATTTTTTAAAAAGTCATTGTTTTAAGACTCCCTGTCAGATCGAAATAGTCTGGCCATTCTGCTGCTCACTGGATGTTTTTTTTGCGACATTCTCTCACCATTGTACATTAACGGAAACTCTTGACCTGTTGATCTGTTTCACTTTGCTTGCTACACTGAACTGAATACTAAACAGCACATGTCTAGAACATTGTGAAAGATATACATAGTGCCTCATAGCAGTGCTATAAATGCAAATTTGCACGTTAGTTGCGGGCATATTGTGCTCACTGAGCTGCTCATTGTGCTTCTTTTCTCATTTTATTACAGGCTGTAGAGAAAAAAAACCTTGACTGAACAATTGCATGTACTAGAATATAGAATATCTATATGCACTTCCATGTAACACGCCTCATCGAACATTCTATGCTTATTAAAGCCCCTGACATTTTTTTGGAGCTGCAGGTTTTGTCTCTATAGTTATGATTCATCTCATCCATCTGACTTTCGTCTGGTTTCAAAGTTTTGCTGCGATTTTATAGTGTTTCGACTTGCTAAACAAACGAGTTAATGATGCCTCAATTAGTGCGAGATCATTATCCAAAAGATGATGCGATATATCATGCTTTATGCTGTAGTGGTTTAATTTTGAAATGGGAAAGTGTATTCATTCAGTCAGTGCAGATGTGTTTTGCTATGTAAATTTGATTATTACTGCAAAGCATGTTTATATTGTTAATTTGTGTCATGTATCTACCAGGAAAAAGAACAAGAAGCTATACTGATACTGTTCCGATGCCAAAAAAAAAGGAAATGAGTTAGTTTGTTAGATAGTTAGCTCCTAAAAAATGAAGCACAACAGTTAATGAATGATATTTGATTGACAGGTAAAGTGGTCCTGGGTCCTCCACGGCTCTTTGAAGAACTCAACGAACTGCAGCATGACCTTTCGGTGGTGGAGCACGTCACCACCTTGGTGGGCACTTTACAGGGCACGTACCAGGTAAACATAGCTCTTGTCTCATCATCACACACCATAGTTTTACCACAGAAAATGGCATCACAAAAAGAGTAATGTGCAATGTAGAATTGTATTACGGAGATTGGTCACATGGTGGTTATTATTGTTTTGCTTTTTTTATCAAGAAGACATGGGCAGGAATTAATGTATCAAGGTCATGAGATAATATTTTATCTGAAGTATCTTGATACCTAATCATGGCCTCAAATTGTGTACCTTGAGCCCATGACTTAATATGTTGTGGAATGTCATACTTAATGTGTTCTCAAAGTTCCCACAGCCTCTGAGGGGACACTGTGTTTATTTGTATTAATAAAACAAGGTCACAAATTAAAATATCAAGACCATGACATCATATTTTTTGGCCACAAATGAACAGGTTCAGATCACTGGATTCCAAAATCATGGCCCAATTGTTATAACTTCAGCCTATGACTTATGTTGTTGTATGTCATGCTTAATATATAGCATCCAGTTAATTAGTTTGCAGGAATGGTAAAAAAAAATCTGTATGCTTTTAGAATTCTCTTAATGTGACATGGACTTATGGTATATCGATATTGCATGTTGCCAATGACTCAAGCATGTCATTATGCGTTATTCCAAGGTGGAAGTAATATTACCAGTCATCTCCATGTTTAGTTTTGGTCCCATCTCCATGCTTAGTCATGTTCCTGTATGATTATTTGCTGTTTCAGATAAAAGCTGCCCATTTTTGGTCCTGAATTGAGATCTGCGATCTTAGAATGCATAATGTGACATGATCACTGGAAGCAGATTTAGTACTACTGAGACCAAAAACATTTTTCCAGTGTTAGAATTTCTTTAAATCATTATGGCTGTTATGTTTTCATGTCATAGGACAAGATATTGTGCGATAGGAGACGTTTTTTCGCTATAAGCGAGTGGTGTAAAACCAAAAAAATAAATAAATAAATAAAATACACTCTCCCTGCTCTCTGAAACATTAATTAAAGATTAATGTCAGTTAGGCTATTTATATATTCTAAATAGATCTGTGCTTCAAACTTTTATATAGAGACTTATTCTAAGGTGTGGTCCATTATGCAAGGGTTCAATTACAATCTCATGTAGAATTGTTTTATTTAAAAATAATTTGAGTGCTGTTATGACGCTTGTGTAAAACAAAACAAAAACAAACCTCTTCTAGGAGTACAGCAGGAATACTGCAAACTCATGGGACAGCTACTGTATGCTAGCGGTAATTATAAAATGTAAACAAAACATGATAATGGACAGAAAAAAATACTATGTATATCCTTATTACCTCAAGCTGACTGTGAAGAATGTTTGTTAGACTGTGTGACTCTATTTTATGCATCAGCCCAGATCACAAGTAATGCTTTTAGTAATTTAGAGGATCTTCAATACAGTATTTCACTGTCTATTGCAGAATTTGTAGGCAAAAGATTTAATTATCTTATAAAAACTGCTTAAAATGCACAGTGTAAAACTGGCTTTAAATACTTAATGGTCATGAAATAGATCTTGAGATTACTTTAATGTATTCATTTGTAGACACGGCTCATAAAAAAATAAATAACCACCATGTTATTGACCTCAGTGGCTCTGTATCATATAAAATGTAAAAGGAAAAAAAAAAATACCAAGAGAATACATCAATGAAAATAATAAAAACCTACCTAGGCATATGGAGCTGAGGGAGCTGAGCTGGAGCTGAGGGAGAAAGTGCTTCAGGTAACTGTCAAAGAGAAAATCCTACAAATGAAAATTTAAACTGCAATTAAAATGTCATCAAAGATCAGGAGCAGAGTGCGCAGATCATCAATTGCTAATCGTCAAAATCTGCTTGATAGTGGCTGCGTGGTTCTGAAAGTAAAACCAGGTTGCCTCCCTGATGCCCTAACCAGCCTCCAAACCACATCTGAAAATATTTAAAATGGCACTCTATCATCTAGACGTGCGGAAACAATTCAGTTTCTTTTTTATTATTATTATTTTTTTTTGGTTTATCTCTCTCGCTGAAGTTAAGTTTGCTTTTCTCCAAAAGACTGACTTTTGCGCAAAAGGCTAATCATCATGTATGATCTCTTTTGAGAAATTCTAGCAAACAGAAAGAGGGAGAATAAAAAAGTCCACAAATGTCATCGATATTGCAGAAGGATTTGGATTTGGCTTTAGGGAATATGGAGTAATTGTGTTTGCAAGAGGTTCAGTGCTTCACTTTATTACTCTTTTATTTTTGGGAGCTGTAGCCTTGGATCGCAGCTAACAATGACTAGGTTTACATGGACAGCAATAATCTAATTATTGACCTTACTCTGATTAAGATAATAAGGGGATTAAGGTGTTTACATGAGTCGCTTTTATAATACTCCTTTCATGTACTCGTTTTACATGTTATAGAACATAATTAGATTAACAGCCCGCGTCATTACGTCACCGCGCCATGCCGTCCGACGTCCCTCCAGAATTTCACGTCAGCATACAGTTCGTCATCGTTATGGTACCGTATACAGTTTTGAGATTTTTTATAGAATTTTTTTTACGAATGCTTTAAGTGCAATTAAGTATTTGTCATGCTTTATGGGCTAATAGACAACTGCTTGAAGCCGTGGGCTGCGTCTCAAACCACGTACGTTCATAATGTCATTAAGGTGTTTACATGTCTGTAAAACACGTCCATAATGCGACTAAAACAGTACTCCACCTGCCTCAATTCGATTAGTGCTTAATTCGAGCATGACCTTAATTAGATTAAGGTAAGTAAAAATTGCTGTTTACATGGTAGCTTCTTAATCAAAGTATGGTCTTAATCGGGTTAAGAGTGGATTATTGTTGTCCATGTAAACGCAGACATAGCATGTGCTAATACTTCCTGTGTAGCCAGTATTCATAAAGCGTTTTAAATTGGTTATAATGCCTGGTATATATCTATGTGAATGCTTATAAGCAGCAATAATTATTTTATCGGTGTATGATGTGTTTTAATATTTGTTCATAATTGTTCATAGAAACCAAGATTGTAATGTACTATAACCCTAGCTCTGGCATTATAACTTGCCGTTCAGATGCTTAGCCATATGCGTTACATATAGTGTGTTATGACATACAGATTCTTATGTCACCTGACACTACGCATGCTTTATTAAGTGCTATGCTTATAACTGGAACTATGCATAAATATTGATACAGACCTATGCCAGGCATGCTGAGGAGTGCATTGTATATTATGTCTCACATAAATGCATTTGTAATGCACTATGAATACTTAAGTGACACTGAATATTTTAAATGTCAAACAAAATTGTATAACACTTTATCTGAAGAGTACATACATATTTATGTACAAGAGTATGTACATACATACTGTATAACACATTCATAAGCATTGGATACATCAGTAACACTTTTTATGAGTGTCATATTTATAATGAGCTATGAACCCAGTCATCATGCATTCATAAGGCATTATACACATTGTTATAATTATTTAAGAAAATGCATTACACCATATGGCTGTCTGTAGTATACATTATGAATCGTTAATATGATTATAAATGAAACATTATAAGCAGTGTTCATTAGCAACACATTATGACAGTAGTACCAAAGAAACCAAGCTCAAGTTTGTATAATGCATCAAATAACCTCTCTTGATTTATTTTATTCTTTAACAAATAAGTTATACCAGAGAGATTATCAGGAATTTTAGATCTTATGAAAACTTGTCAGTGTGTCTGAGTGCACATAATGCACTAAGCAAACTGGAGCTGAATTTCTTGTGTTTACAGCTATAAAAGCATTATAAACATTTCAATAAACTGTGATACCTTTTAGCAAACAATTTTAACACTGTGCATAATGCCTTATGAATGCAATATAACATTTTAGGATTGGATTTTAGATCATTGTATATACAGCCTTCATAGAAAATGTTACTGATGCATCTTTTATAAAGCTTCAAAGAGTATTTGATCAATAATTTGTGAGAGTATTGTTAGTAAGGACAAAATAATAGCTCTCAAGGTAAAGATAAGTTACTCAAACCACCAACCCAGAATGGTAATTGAGGACAAAAGACAAAGCAATACGCTTCGTATTGTTATTTCACAAGTTTTATATGAAATATTTATGCAATGCTTATGAAGGTGTTATGCCCAGTGTAGATACCTTTCGAATCAAACATTAGCCAAATTGTTTATTCATACTTACCATTTTTGTGTGTGAAGAATCTGAACACCACCGTGGCTCAAGACTGGTGCTTGGCCCTGCAAAGGCTCATCTGCATCAAAGAGGACCAAATCCAGAGTGCTAACAAATGCCGTCTTCGGCTACAAGTCCCTGGCAAGCCGGACAAGTGAGTGACACACTTTCACAAAGTTATACCATGTGCCTAGCACAGAATGAGCTTAGAATGATTGAGCTGTGCCATATGTAAAGGAACAAGCAATGTCTGGTGAGTTTATTCAGGTATTGCTGTCTTTATGTTTGTCAGAAAAATGCTAATCTCTTCAAAATCAGTTGGTCTTTATCAGGCCCAAAGGCACATTCGTCATGTCAGGTCTGTCGAGCAGAGCCAAACTCATGGGAGCTAATTACATGTGGATTTAGTCTTGAATCCAAATTGCATGGCTTGTTGCATGGGTGTGACGGGCAGGAAGTAAGCAGGATGCAAGTGCAGTGGAACGGTGAAGTTTATTGAGAGTGCACAGTGAAACAAACAAAAACAAGAGTCCGGATTAAAGCTCACTAAACTATGAACGTGACACAGGCTAAAGCTAACACTAGAATAAGACATGAAACTAAATCAAGTTCTTGGCACAAAATTTGGCAGGAACAATACCTTACCGCATTGCTATCTCTATCGACGCGTATGTCTAATTGTTCGTTTCGTTATCGGACCGCGCCGTGTGAAGCACGGCTCATGGAATATATAGTCCTCTCATTAGCCCGCAAACCGCGAACAGCCGTGCACCCTTCTGTGTCGCACAGCTGACGCGACGGCGCAGGCATGACATCACCCCGGAAGAGGTCCACGCATGCGCAACCGCGCACAACGCGTTGCTGTGCGGGGGAATCGTGACAGAGCCCCCCAAAGGTGCCCCTTCCGGAGTGCCAAGAGACCCCCCTTTCATCGGCAGCCCCGGGCCCCTAGGCGTGGTGTCCCTGGAGCACGGGGGCAGAGCAAGAACTACAGCTCGGCAGACAGGCTGAGCGGCGTCCCCAGCAGGACAGGAGGGCTGAGCTTGAGCGAGAGGCGTGACTGGAGCTTGAGCGAGAGGCGTGGCGTGAGACAGTGCGAGAGGCGTGGCGTGAGACAGGGCGAGAGGCGTGGCGTGAGACAGGGCGAGAGGCGTGGCGTGAGACAGGGCGAGAGGCGTGGCGTGAGACAGGGCGAGAGGCGTGGCGTGAGGCGTGGCGTGAGGCAGGGCGTGAGACAGGGCGTAGGGCATGGCTGGGCACATGGCGAGGATTAAAGGCGTGACTTGGGACGTGGCGCCGCCTAGAAGCGCTACCTGGGACGTGGCGCGGCCTAGAAGCGCGACCTGGGACGTGACGCGGCCTAGAAGCGCGACCTGGGACGTGACGCGGCCTAGAAGCGCGACCTGGGACGTGACGCGGCCTAGAAGCGCGACCTGGGACGTGACGCGGCCTAGAAGCGCGACCTGGGACGTGACGCGGCCTAGAAGCTCTACCTGGGACGTGACGCGGCCTAGAAGCTCTACCTGGGACGTGGCGCGGCCTAGAAGCTCTACCTGGGACGTGACGCGGCCTAGAAGCGCGGCCTGGGACGTGACGCGGCCTAGAAGTGCGACCTGGGACGTGACGCGGCATAGAAACGCGGCCTGGGACGTGCCGCGGCCTAGAAGCGCGGCGTGGGACGTGGCGCGGCCTAGAAACGCGGCCTGGGACGTGGCGCGGCCTAGAAGCGCGGCCTGGGACGTGACGCGGCCTAGAAGCGCGACCTGGGACGGGACAGGGACTGGGACCTGGGACGGGACTGGGATGCACCGAGTGTAGGACTCGGTCTGGACTTGAACATCCTGAGCTTGAGGCTTCGAGTTGACCAAGCTTTCCAGCTCTCGCCTTTTGGCATCCAGATCCTTATTCTGCCTCTCTAGCTGCTGCCGAGCAATCTCACTCCTTTGAGTCATGCTGCGCTCCTCCGCCAGCTTGGTGCTCAGTGTGTTCACTTGTGCGTTTGCCTTCTTCAATTGGTCATTGACGAGTTCAATGTTTTTCTGTTTCTCTTTTAGTTCCTCCTCAAGCTGTGAAATACGAACCTTAAATTGCCGCTTTTCATCCCTCAATGCTGATATCTGGGAGTTACAGCTGGTCACTTCGTTATGCAGCTCCTTCCTCTCCTGTAGGAACTGCCTCTGACGGCGATCAGCTGCAGCCAGATCCTCACATAACTGCATTTTCTCAGCCTCCAGACTCTGGACCGTGCGTTCCCTTGCTTCAACATCGCTCTGTATAGCATCTCTCTCTGCTCGGAGTTCATCCACATACTGCGACTGGTCTCTTACTTGAGTCTGTACCTTCTCCAGCTGCCTCTGTGCTTGAGCTTGCACTTTAGTGGCCTCTCTGAGTTGGGCTTCCCGCTCGGAAAGATCAAGCTCCAGCTGCTTCATTGCAACTACATCCAGCGCCTGGCTGTAGCTACCCAAAATACATGTACCTGGAGCATGAGGAATGGCTTGGGGGGGAGTGTCAGGAACCGGAGACTTGGTAGGAGCATGAGCTGGTGAGGTGGCTGAAACCGGGGACCGGGCTTGGCTGGGACGGGAACCCTGACAGGAGACTTCTCTGCTCTTCTCCCCTCCCTGTCTCGCCTCCTCATAGTACAAATGGAGAAGCGGCGCTGTGGGAGTCCTCGCAGTACCTTCCCATAGCACTTTATCTAGGTCATACTTTTGCCTTGGCTCTCCGAATTCCATAAAAAACTGCTCAAAAAACAGCCGGACATCCTCCAGCACCCTGGGTTTCTCTGCCACTATCCATTGTGCCCATGAGCACGCGAAACTCACAAAGCGAGACATGATAAACATGATAAATTGTCCTTCTGTGGGTTTCGGGTCGCATAGGCTGCCAAAATATTCCTGACATTGCCTCGCGAAATAATCCGGGTAATCCACGCCATCATACCGTGCAGGCATGTGCTCAAATATCCTTTGGGCGAAGCACATTGAATCAAAGGCAGGGATATTTAGCGTGGGCTCCCGTGCTCGGCATCCTCTCCGTCCGTGTGCTGCATCCATGGGGGGCGGTCCGATCTGTCACAAGGGTGTGTGACGGGCAGGAAGTAAGCAGGATGCAAGTGCAGTGGAACGGTGAGGTTTATTGAGAGTGCACAGTGAAACAAACGAAACAAGAGTCCGGATTAAAACTTGATTGAAACTAAATCAAGTTCTTGGCGCAAAACATGGCAGGAACAATACCTTACCGCGTCGCTATCTCTATCGACGCGTATGTCTAATTGTTCGTTTCGTTATCGGACCGCGCCGTGTGAAGCACGGCTCATGGTATATATAGTCCTCTCCTTCATTAGCCCGCAAACCGCTGACGCGACAGGGCGCAGGCATGACGTCACCCCGGAAGAGGTCCACGCATGCGCAACCGGGGGAATCGTGACATCACTAAACACGTGGACGAAATCTAGCTACCTAGCTAGTAGTATAAAAATTAAAAAACTGATACACAAACTTGCTTGTAATGGCCTAAATTATAATTATGATTACTAGGAAGAATATTAATTCAGTGTCTTTCAGACACTGCTCAATTTTTAATGCTAAATGTCGACTCTGATTGTCCCAGAAAGGGTCAGGGTGAGCAGCAGATTATCTAATCTTGGTATCAGATTAGCCTTGCTCAATGTGGGGCCCTTGGACTGGACCATGCAACCACTATTCTAGTCTTAAGTCCCTAGGTCACAAGTCAGAACTGCACATCTGAGCTAGGTCTCAGGTCTCTAAGCAGCAAGTCTAAGTAAAATATCAGACAATTCTAAGGTCTTTGAACTGCAAGTTCAAAACAAGTTTCAAGTTTTTGACATGGAGTTATATGTCAGGGCGCTGGTCTCTAACCTGCAAGTTTGAGTCAATTCCTAAGTCTTGGAGCTGCAAGTCTGAGTCAAGTCACAGGTCTCTAAGCTGCAAGTCTGAGTCAAGTTACAGGTCTCTAAACTGCAAGTCTGAGTCAAATCTCAGGTCTCTACGCTGCAAGTGTGAGTTAAGTCTGATTTGCAAATCTGAATCAAACCTCAAATCTGAATCATGTCTGTCAACTGCATGTTTTCATCAAGTCTCTGAGGTGAGAGTCTGGATCTCGTGTCAAGGTCTCCTGGACTACAGTTTCAACTCTTCAGACTAAATTCTGAGTTAAGCAGCAAGTCAATTGCCAAGTAACTAACTTGCCTACTCCTCTCTGGCATCCAACGCATGCGCACAGTGTTCATTACTAGCAATATAATGAAGCCCAATTTCATACTTCCTCTCCAGCACTTAATTCAAGAAGTGCTATTGAATATCTTTCATCTGTAATGCTGAGCAATTTTAAAAGATTCTAGCTAGTGTCAACCATTTTACCACATGCCCAAGGCACTGTTTAAATGATGAAGGATTTGGATGCCATGTGAACTTGCTCTCTGGATCACCTACTATTACATCAGCTCAGGCTGTGCTCAAAGCTTTATATTCACCAGCAAATTACTGGCCTAATCGGATGGCTGGATGGATCATTAAGTGATCATTTTAAAAATTCATTACGTTTAGTACACAGGGAAGAATTGTTGGCAGCTTTTGACCTTGGTACAGTAAGCACAGATGTGTGAATTTTCATGTTAGCATTTAGGTAACACTTTCATTTTACTCTCGGAGCACTATAGCAATTTCTTTGAAATTTCTTTCAAAGGGGCTTTTGATGTGCTGTTATTATGTCACATTAGGAAAGGGCGGATGTAAATGTGTTGTGGCGGAGGCTGTGCGTTTGTCACGCGGCCCTGCACCTGGATGTGCTTATCCTCGTTGTGCAGAGACAGGAGGAGTTGTCATTCAGAAGGATGGCTGTGGAGGAGAGGAAATGAAGACGGATTAGCGAGGGATTCGCGTAGGAGATGGAAGGACAGACATGGGGGGGTGTAGGGGGGGTGTAGGGAGGGCGGGAAGAGAGAAAGAAGAACAAAGGAGAGGGATGAGAGAGACAGATTTGCTTATGTTATTTTACAAGAACTGACATGGTGTAAACAGCAGGTGCAAAATGAGACGTCCACACTGAGTTATGAAAACGACAAATACATTTGAAACAAAATTTCATCACTGTTCACTTGCAAGTAAAACATCTTTATTGTTTGTGGAATTTAGTACTGATACATAACAGGTCTATGTACAGCTGCTATTAATATATCACGACATTGAACTGTGTTTGCCAAAATTGTTTGTGCTATCCAGATATTCATGTTTTGTCTCACACACACAAACACATATGTGTGGGTAAGGGGAAACATCTCGTGTAAATAACAATACCTGAAAATCTAAATAAATAAAAATATATTAGATGTATTATCAACTGGATGCTACATTCTGCCACTGTGGATGACTCCAAGCAGTGCAGCCTGGAGATTGCTGAGGATGGTACCATTTCTCATTTATAAGTCGCTTTGGATAAAAGCATCTGCTAAATTATTAAATGTAAATTTAATGTAAATGTAAGTACCATGGAAATCGTTTTGGACCTCAATTCCACATGGACATTCCCGCTGTGGTTGCTCGGACTACGGCTGCTGCAATGGCCTTAGGACTGCAATTACCACATACCACATATAATTTTGCACTCAAGTCTCCTTTAGTGTACAGTGGACTAGCTCAACAAACAGACTTCATATAAAAACCATAATGAACTTTATTTTACTTCCACACTATCCGGTGTTACCCAGATGAGGACGGGTTCCCTTCTGAGTCTGGTTCCTCTCAAGGTTTCTTCTTTAGATCATCTTATGGAGTTTTTCCTCAACACCGACTTGCTCAATAGGGATAAATTCACACGCTTAAAACCTGTATCCTGTGTTTATATATTTCTGTAAAGCAGCTTTGAGACAATGTCCACTGTTAAAAGCGCTATACAAATCAAACTGAATTGAATATTTGCTTCAGTTTAAAGTAGTAAATATATTATAATTTGGGAATAATAATAATACACATTATTTAAAGAAATTATTGTATTCATGCTGTATAATTGATTAACGGTAGAATTCATGGAAGTGGACCCAGACTCGTGAACCCAACTGTACCATTAAATTGTCACTAGGTAAATTGTGGCCAATCTGAATGGCGACTTAATCATGTGCGAATATGTACAAGCATCTCTGAATATGTGCAAATTTCCCCATGTGAATGTGGACCTAACTTTTGGACTCTGAATACAGTCCAAAATGAATGTACTATAAAACATTCAAAGTTGGCCAATGTTGCTATATGTGAAGGCAAGGCAGTTTTTCACCTTGAAGAGTTTTCAGTTTGCTAGAGTGTCTTACTGGTATGAACAGTATGTACACAAAATTAGCCAAAGCTGATGTCTTTTAAAAAGGAGCTCAGTGATTACAGTTGATTTTATTAGAACTGAGTCCGGTGCCCACTGTGAGGACTCGGGTCAGCAGCTGGCAGGTGGTATACTGGCATCCCAACAGCCCACCTATTGCTCCAGGGTTGTGGCCTTTTAGTGACATGGCTCGAATCCTAAACTTATGCTCACTTGGGTGATTTTGGCCGTGCATCATTAAGACTGGGTTTTATGCATTTTTAACTCTTTTTTTTTTATTTATTCACACCTAATAAAAGTGAATTGAAGTTTTACGTAGTGAATATTGTGTGTATTTGGAAACCTGTTTATTAGTGCTTTATTTTGTGTTTTCACTTTTTTTTTAAATGGGAATATGAGGGGGAAAAAACCCCAGATAGTTTTCTTTTTAAAATCTGCTTTGCTGAACCATGTTCAAAGCCGTTCTAAAATTCCTGATATACACACACTTGTGACTGCATCACAAAAACGGAATACTGTATTAATGCACAAGGTTTAAATGAATATAACCGATGCACTTAAGCTGTTTTCTGTCCCTGCAATCTCTTTGCCCGTTATGTTGCTTAGCATACCCGAGCTTTCTGCTAACAGACTACAGGTGGAAGAATTACTTATTTGGACTAGTATTAATAATGCATTAAATTATTTATTGAACATTGTATTTGATCATATTGTGTGTGTCTGCTTCACATGGTGCCTAAGAACTATGGCTTTAATAAATGACCTCCCTTGATTTCATATGCTCATGTGTTACTGAGCTCTGTTTCAGAATATTAAAGAAGAAACAGCCAAGGGTCTTAGTAAGGTGTCTGGGCAAACACAAGCAACCCAGACAGCTCCAGTGAACCTTCAAGTCTCTGGATTATTGAAATAAACACTGTTCATCTAAAGAACAAAAAAAGATCTCCAGTGTTCATGATGCTCCATAATGAAAACATAATGAACCATCTATCCTGATGGGTGTCGGCTCTTCTAGGATAACCTCACCCCCATCCACATGGCCCAAGAGTCATTGAATGGTTTGATAAGGATATAAACGATGTAAATCATATGCCAGGGCTTTCACACTAACCACATATCAACTCCGTTGAACACCTATGGAGTGATGTGTTCAACAGTGTCCAACATCACCACCACCATCATCAAAACACCATCTAGGGGAAAATCCTTTGGTGTTCATTGTTCCAGGACAGTTCCAGAGACTGAACAGAAACTGAAGTGAAGCTGTTCTTAAATTATTAGTTTTGACCTTCTAACCTTCTGTAATCCATAATCTTCCACTTTGAGTGCTATATTATCAGCAATACAACCATGTATTGCTCTGTAACCATGCTCTTAGAAAACTGGTGTCGAGCACACTTAAGGTCCCTCTCAAGGCACCTTTAAAGGTTTCATGTAGAAAATGTTTCATGTGAACTCCTTTAAGAAATTACAGCCCTTAGCTAATAGTGTTAGATTAAAGTGAGCTCTCATGATCCTTTGTAGCCTTTCTTTGGTACTGTAGAGGCAGCACAAGTGTTTTGTGTGTGTGTGATTAATGCGGTGTGGCATTCGTTGCAACATCTGTCCTGTACTTCTGCATTACTCTCACACACACCGCTCACCCACCTGCCAGATATCAGCCAGTGCCCTGCTCTCCGTTCTGCCCTGTTGCCTTGGGGCCCTCATCCACACTGAGGTACACACACACACACACCTAGCCTCTTGGTCAGTCAGCGGGAGGAAGCTATAGCTGTGCCAAGCCTGCATTTCACATGGAACATGATTCACTGAATTTTGCACTTTTTCACCTTTCTGCTGAAAATCTTTCTGTTGAGTTCGGAGAAAACACACGAGCAGGAAGGAAATAGCTTTGGCCCCAGACTGAGTTCTTGGCTTTTATGAGTGCAGTCACAGGCTTCAGGTGAATTTTTTTATTTATTTATTATTTATTTATATTTTGTGACCGTGTCTTTAGGCTTCTCACTCTATTTCTGACTATGCTTTTTCTGAAGTCTGAGAGTGAATATAAAGCAGGCTGAGGTGCTGATATGACAGGAGCTCAGGCGGACTGCATGCTGCACTCAATTACATTCTAATGATGACTGAGCATGAATTGTCTCACGTCTCGCTGCCTCGCTGTCTACTAAACCTCCTTAGTACGGCTGATGGTTACTAAGTGTTAACAAGTACTAAACACCAGTGGTGCCTAATAAAGACTTGAGTGAATGTAATGGCACCTAATCAGTGATCAGTGTTTTTGTGCTTTGCTCACTATCATGCGAACGGTAAGCATTTTAAATCACAAGGTTGAAGTGGTGTTATGTCATTAAGACACGTCATAGAGCTAGCCCATTCTGAATCTTTCTAAATCTAGCACTTATGTGAGTCTTCACAACAAAAAAAGGTTCTGCTTGTTCTTTGGAGAAGATTACATAGAGTAAAAGAAACATCTCTGCATGAGACTCTGCATATAATTAGCTGCTTCGACATTGTAAGTAGCTTTTCACGCCTCTGCTAGGTTTTATTGGTTGAGCTATGTGTAAACTGGGTCAAAGTTAAATTTGAGTGAACTTTGAGCACAGTGCCAAGGCATCAAATCCATCATCAGTGGATTTAGCAAGGCAGCAAAGCATCAGTGCTTTCTCCATAAGGGAAACAATGGATTCACCAGCGCACAGCGGTTTTAAGAAAATAAATAATGTCAAGAAAGGGATTTAAGAAGAATACACAGGATTATCTCTGCTAAGAGCATACATGTCCTTAGTCTCTCATTTCTCTCGTGTTCTCTCGTGCTCCATCGACTTTTCTTTTTTTGAACATATTTGAAGGCAACTCTTGGCAGTGCATTTTGGGAATTAAAACAATATATATTTTTTTAGATGTTCGTCCGATCAAATGAAGCAGATTTGGAATTGATTTTAAATAGCATTTCAGAAGCGTGGGATATAATCCCAGCGGCACATACGGAAAGCTCTGGGTCTGGTCTGAATTTTTGTGTTGAAAAATGTTGAATAATAGCTACTAAAAGTATGTGTGAGCCAAATGAGGCAAGGCAGTTGGCTGTGTTTGGTGGACGGGCCTTGAGATTGACACCGGTGTGACTGAGTATCGTCACTCATGATCATTAGACTCCATTTCTCCATTTCCACATGAATTTAACCCATTTGGAAGACTTTAATCTGTCACTCGTGCATTGATTTAGCACTCTTAACTTCATCTTTCTCCTTTTTAAAAAAAAAAACGCTTCTCTACTTCTCTTTCATAAATAATCATCCGTGGAGCCAGTACGATCTCACAAGTGCAAAGTCAGCATTTGTGTAAAACGTTACAGATGGTTAAGGTAAGAATTCCATGACTTTTTCAGACAGCTTCATTAATAAGAGTCTTAGAGAAAGTTATGAATGGTTAAGGTTACAGTCAGGGTAGAGTCATCGACAGGAATTTTCTTATTACTCCATTTGTATGAAATCGAGTGAAATCGTTTCTGCTCATTAGGATTCTATGAACTTGGCGTATCATCGGCTTGGTAAATGAGCCGGGACTCCAAGAGCAGTAATAAGCCTTCTCAATAATTTCAGAATTTTCTTTAACAAGGCTGGAAACTGCATCAGGGGCTTTTATTTATACATATATTAAATAGAGTTCAATTAAAAAAAACAACAACAACAACAACAACATGCTTACAGTGACATTGCATAGGTAGTGTTATGTAAAGTGCTGGGATATAATGAGAATTTAATCAAGCACACAGGTGGCCCTGGTCTATTTAAGATTAGGGAATTAAATCACAGTAATAATTTACTTGAAGAAGCTTTTTGACAAAGGAAATTTTTCACTCAAATGAAACACATTCTTTGTTCTATAGTTGGTGTATTTGTTGCGTGACCAAAACACACTGGAATTAAACAATGAAATAATAATAA
The DNA here is from genome assembly GCA_012411365.1 of Ameiurus melas. Taxonomy (NCBI): domain Eukaryota; kingdom Metazoa; phylum Chordata; class Actinopteri; order Siluriformes; family Ictaluridae; genus Ameiurus; species Ameiurus melas. The sequence continues at coordinate 20,527,394 of CM022752.1, forward strand.
CAATAGGCCGAAAATCCGAAAAGGGAAGAACAAAACAAAATGTTAAAAAAAAAAAAAAAAAAAAAGCCAAACAGATAAATCTCAACGGTAATTTAAGCTGTGAATGCAAACATGAGTTCAAAAAGTGATGTGAAGAAAATAAGAGAAAATAAGAAGAGCTGCACAATTATATACAAATATGAAGATATTGTGGTTATAATGTGCTGTTCTAGGAAGATTTGTTGATTTATTTTCCTTTAACAGCACACCACAGTGTGTATTATTTCTTCCTTTAAGTTATCTTCATTTAATGCTAGTTTCATAGGACACTTAACATTACCTACTTTATTAAAGTTAATAAAGTTACCTAGCATTGTATATATGTATGTTGTTGTTTTTTTGTTCATTTTGTTAAGCAAATATGATATTAAAGAAGCCAAATATGCAAAGTGGATCCCCCAAATATTCTATAAGACTTAAAATAATGACGCATGGCATTTTTTCTTTCTTTTATTCCATGTAATGATGAGCCAATGTATTTTGGGGAACAAAAAGAAGCTATGTCATGTATTTTGACATAAAATGTACACACATTCTTTCATATTGCTTCATAAAATATTTATATTTATTGTTCTGAATTATTTGAAGGCCATATGTAGGTAGGCGTTAAATAAAACGTTCTCAAGACTGGCGAATAAATGCAGTATGCATTGTCTGTTAATAGCAAATCACTTGCTGGAGCTTTTCCAATTTTATTTCTCTGCTTAAAGACATGCTATTCAATTAAAATCACTGTCTGACATTTTTATTCATCGGCTTGTTTATTTAAATATGCCTGGGATGGTATCATAATTAAAATCCAGTTGTCTCAATACAAATGAATAAATCCATTTATGTTTTTTGAAATCATTTTTTTCTGCATGCGTGTGTTCCAGGTCTGGCCGTCCAGTCAGCTTCATGGTGGTGTTCAACACACCGAGTCCTCTCAGCAAGATCTCCTGGGTCAACCGTCTTCATCTGGCCAAGATAGCACAGAGTGAGTGCTCTACTCCTTTTCTAGTCCTCGCTCCACTTAGATGACTTGTCATTCAGAGACGTAAAGCACTTTCAATTGCTAAGATGTTTTGAAAAGCCGGCTGACTGACAGGCTCTAAATGAAACGTCTGATGCCACCGCTGAGCGTTTTTCTTTTTTCCCCCCACCGAGTCATCCGTGAGTTCGCCAGAAGAAAGACAATTTCTATGACATTCTTCTGTGTGACCTTTTTTTTGTGCTTTGTGGACAGCCGCCGTGGTTAGAATGCCAAAATATTAAATACCAAGTCTGAGAGCATTTCCCTGTGCAGAGATAAAAGTTGCATTCCTGCTGGAATGTTCCGGCTATCTGATCTCCACATTTACAAGGTTATGACGCTCTCATTTTTACCCCCACTGTCTTTGTCTATTTTAGCGATAACCCAAAGAGCAAGTATTCATTTATTTATTTATTTTACCAGCGTTATTGTCACATAAATTTCGTTTTAATATATGTTTTAACCCTAGAGGTGAAGAATTGTAGCTTCATTAAAGGTAAGGCTACATAAGCTCTTCGTGACAGCTGATATTTATTTAAATTTCATTGGGTTTGTCTGATTTGATGTCAAGACATAAGGTTGCATTACAAGGATGCATAACATCTTAAATATGTCAACAGACTTTGTAGCTCAGAGACAGAGACAGCATACATAACTGTCATTGTGAAGTCATGATGGTCATAAGGATTCATAAAGACCTTATAAGAAGAAATAAGAAACATACTTTACTTAAGCATGAGAGAAAATATACATAACACTGTCACGATATTGTCATGCATATTCACAACACTCTTATAAGCAAAAACAAGGAACCTACTTAAGGTGAAAGAAAATATAAATTACTCCAATGCAATATCATGATCTTATCATAAGTATTCGTTAAACTCCCATAAGCAGAAACGAGTAACGCTACATAACTCTGTTATTATAGTGAAATGATCACTGCTATAACCTCCCAATGTCGCTGTGATTTTTATACGGCAGAATTTCACGTTGATGTTACCACATATGTTGAGGTCAGGAGACACTACCACGTACAATTTGATAAGTGAGGTCACGTCACCATTGTGCCACTCGGACACAGAATGTGTTCAGTGACTTAGTATGTCATAACGTGGAAAGTGACAATGCAACAGAATATACATCACTTTATTCATGTATGTCAACTTTCCATAAAAAAATAGACTAGACGTTATGAAAGCTGATACCTTTATACAAGGTTATGCAGTTTTACATCCTACCGAAGGGTGTATGTAGGTGCTATGTAGCACTATAAACACTGAAATGATCATACTGCACTTAGTACACGTAGTCCTTTTCTTTTTTTTGTCTGTCTTTTCTTCCTGCCTTTCTTTCTAGCCTTCTTTCTTTCTTTACTTCTTTCTTCCATTTGTATGTTAGATGTTTGCTTCATACTATCTTTCTTTTTTTTTGTCTGTCTTTTTTTCCTACCTTTCTTTCTAGCTTTTTTGTTTGTTGGTTTCTTTCTGGTGCCAATATGTCGGTTAGTGCCGTATTTTCTTTATTCCATTGAGAAATACACAGATCAGCCATAACATTAAAGCCACTGACAGGTGAAGTGAATAAAATTGATTATCTCATTACAATGGCACCTGTCAATTGGTGGAATATATTAAGTAGCAAGTAAACCGTCAGTTCTTGTAGTTGATGTGTTGGAAGCAGGAAAAATGGGCAAGCGTATGGATCTGAGCGACTTTGACAAGGGCCAAATTGTAATAGCTAGACGACTGGGACAGAGCATCTCCAGAACAGCAGGTTTTGTGGGGTGTTCCCAGTATGCAGTTAATACCTACTCAGGCTAAAGGACTAAAGTGCCACTGCATCACTTTCGTTATACATAGATGAAGCGAGGGCTAAATCCCACTAGTGCTACTTACGGGTAGAAAGATGGGAATTGAAAAAGTCTTTATAAAATCATTCTTGGATGCCAGGATCACAATTTAATTAATAAGATTAATATGCAAATGTTATACACAAAGTAAAACGTAACCTTTAAACGTTCCTGAACGTGACGCATTCTCTTCCTGAACGTGACGCATTCTCTTCCTGGACGTGACTCGAACTTTGCAAGACTCTAAACTACTTATGCGACATTCCTCTTCCTCTAACTCCCATATTTTTTCACCAAGTCGCAGCACCAAGTCTTGTTAACAGCTCTCTCAACCCCCCGCCTCAACAGCTCCTCCTCTCCATCACGTATTCTCGCTGTCGAGTTCGTGAATGTGCTCGGTCTGTAGCTGTGTGTGCCTGCAGGACGCCTCTATAAGCTCCCCTCTTGAGGAAGCCTTCATGAAAGCTTTCAGAAGAGGCAGTAATTCGGAACTAGTGGTTTAAATCATACGTGAGAGCATTGAGTCATTTGGGTCATTTTGAAATACCTCATAATAAGAAATAAGACAAGGTGACTGAACTTGCGTTGTTATCTAGAAGCCGTTACGTCATCCAAGGTACTTCATTATGTCTGCTGAATAGAAGGAAATTGACTAGAATTTGAATATCTGTGTATGACTCAGATTTTTAACCTTGTGAAACTTGTTCATGCAATATTAGTCTGAAGGTAGGTATCAAGGTAAAATGTCATCTCAAGGTAAGATATCTCGTGTCACAGACCTACACATCTTTCAGAGATAATTTTTTTATTATTCAGGTTTTACCATCCATTGTACACATTTATACCAAATTACAGTTGGTTGGATGCTCAAATCTGATTGGTCAGAAGGTGTGCTTTATATAACAGCACAGCTCGGAAAGTAGTTCCGGCTGTAACACCAACGTAACAGCTCACACAGAGTAACTTATACAGCAGACACTTTAAATAATCTCAGTGAAATAAGAAACTGATTTTAAATGTGGTGTTTAACAAAGTAAAACCTGTTATCATAAGACTATAACTATTGTAGCGGGATCAGCCCAGGGGGGGGGGGCGGACGCACAAACACACGGGAGGCAGGTTGTAGTGCGAAGTGAGGGAAAACCCAGGATTTATTTGTCCTTAGATCCGTAGTGGTGAGTGTGTGTGTGTGTGTTTGGGTGTGTGTCGCGTGTGGGGTGGAATGAGGGAAACCCGGCGGGGGCGGGGCTGGCGTCGGGCGTCCTCCGGGGCGTGTCGGAATTCCCGGAAGAGCTGGGAAGGAGCGGTTTCCCTGTGCCGTTTCTCGGCCTCACCACTGTCCTCGTCTGTCGTCGCCGTCCTGCGTCCGGGGCGGGGGCCCTCTGTGAGCGGAGAGAGGAGAGAGAGAGAGCGAGAGAGAGGGGAGAGAGGCGCGAACGGTTAGGTAAGCCCGTGTTTGCGGCGGATTCAGTGGCAATTACCTCGGACATTAGCTGCCTACATAGCCGAGTTGATCCTCCTCGTTCGGTGGGCGGAAGGGTGTCCTTTATCCCCTCCTTCTGGAGCTGGATTGGTGAACCTCCTGCTCCCGGTTCGCGCTAATCGCGGCGCGGCGGGGGTTGGCTCCACCCTGCAGTGACGGCCCTTCCGGTTGGCGTGCGGGACCGGGCGCGAGGCTGCCGGCGGTTCCGCGTCCGGGCAGTCGGGGAAGGAGCGAACCTCCTAGTTTGCGCCGGGGCGGGTGTTGGTCCCGCGCGACAGTACCCCCTCAGCTCCGAGCCTACTGCCGCTGGGAGGTGGGCCCAGAGCGTGTCTCGTCGTGAGAGCCCATCTGCATTCCCATGCAGGGCCCCCGCCCGGTGCTGGACCTGGAAGGAGAAATCCTGCAGGCGAGAAACCACCGCGTGACCCGGCGTTCGTGTCCTTGGCCTTGGCCATCCACTGCAGGCGCGTGGTCTGTGACCAGGACAAAGTGTCGGCCTGCCAGGTAATACCTCAACTCTTCAATGGCCCACTTGATCGCCAAGGCTTCCCGCCTACCGCTGCGTACTCTCTTTCCGCGGGGGCCAGTTTCCGGCTGATGTAGAGGACCGGGTGCTCTTCTCCGTCGAAGGTTTGGGAGAGGACCGCGCCAACCCTGTTTCAGATGCGTCGGTGTGTACCGTGAAGGGGAGCGAAAAATCCCGGGTTCCGCAACACCGGGGCACTGGTGAGGGCCCGTTTCAGGGCCTGGAAGCCCTCTCTTCCTCGGTTGACCACTTCACCCGGTCCGGCTGGCCCTTTTTGGTGAGATCTGAAAGAGGGGCAGCTATCGCGAGAAGTTAGGCACGAATCTCCGATAGTAACCCCGCCAACCCCAAGAAGGCACGTACCTGTTTCTTCGATGAGGGCGAGGGTAGTCCCTTACGGCTTCGATCTCTTTCGCTCGTGCGGCTTCAGCAACCCCCGCCCAATGCGGTACCCCAGGTACTGTGCCTCGGTTAATCCCAGGTGGCATTTCTTGGGGTTGGCTGTCAGTCCGGCTTTCCGGAGCCCCTCAGGACCTCCCCCAGATGGAACAGGTGGTCCGACCCGGTGGAGGAGTGGACGACGACATCGTCCGAAGTAGGCGGCGCGGCTGCGGTGTGGTCGTAGGACGATGTCCATCAGCCGCGTTGGAAGGTGGCTGGTGCCCCGTGTAGGCCAAAGGGGAGGACCCGGTACTGCCAGTGGCCGGTGGAGGTACTAAAAAGGCCGTCTTGGGCCTAGCGTCGGGCGCTAGGGCAACTCGCCAATACCCCTTGGTGAGGTCCAGGGTGGATATAAAGCGGGCCCTCCCCAGTCGCTCCACCAGGTCGTCCACTCGGGGAGGGGGTAGCTATCAAGTCCGATACCTGGTTCAGTCTCCGGAAGTCGTTACACAGGCGCATGCTTCCGTCGGGTTTCGGTACAACGACGATGGGACTGGACCAGGGGCTGGATGACCTCCGACGATCCCATCCCTTAGCATTCGCTCCACCTCCTCCTCGATGGCCTTCCGCCGGGCCTCGGGCCCGTTAGGGTCTCTGTCTAACTACCACGCCGGGGGTGTCTTGGACTGTGGTGAACCACCTGGGTCATCCCCGGGGAGGAGGAGAACACGTCTGTGAATTGGTCCACCAACTCGTTGAGTTCCTGTCTCTGCGGCGGGTGAGGTCTTCCCAAAGTCGACCAAGGCACGCTTGTCAGGATCTGTGTCCCGGCCGCGCGTGCCGAAACCCTCGGGACTGGTTCCACCCATCTCTTCAGCAGGTTGATGTGGTATAACTTCCCGTCCGTACGCTTACCGGGTTGTTGTAGGCGTTGCTGACGGTTCCCCGTCGCTCGAGGACCGCGATATCGGGCCACCGGGCCAGGAACTTGCAGGCGCTGCTAGGCACTAGAAGCAGGACCTGATCGCCTGGATGGAACTCTCGGGGCTGTGCCGGGCGGTTATACACCCGCTGCTGTTCTTCCTGCGCGGCGCGCATATGTTCCTGCACTATTGGTGCCACGCGGTCAATTCTATCTTGCATCTCCTGCACGTACTCAATGATCGAGCGGTACGGGGACGGCTGTTCCTCCCAGGCTTCGCGCGCGACGTCCAGCAGTCCTCTTGGCCGCCGCCCAAACAGGAGCTCAAACGGGGTGAAGCCTGTGGACGCCTGGGGGCACTCCCGGACGGCGAAGAGTACATAGGGGAGGAGGAGGTCCCAGTTCCTCCCCTCGTCGTCTACCACCCGCCGTAGCATCCGTTTGAGCGTCTGATTGAAGCGCTCCACGAGTCCGTCGGTCTGCGGGTGGTAGACAGACGTCTTCAGATGTTTCACCTGCAACAACCGACACAGATCCGTCATTAATTTTGACACGAAGGGCGTACCTTGGTCGGTCAGGATGTCCTTGGGAATGCCCACCCGGCTGAAAAGGAGCATTAGCTCCCTGGCGATGTTGGGGGAAGTGGCCTTGCGTAGCGGCACCGCCTCCGGGTACCGGGTGGCATAGTCCACAACAACGAGGATGTACTCGTGGCCCCGCGCTGACTTGGGAAGGGGGCCTACCAGGTCCATACCAATCCGCTCGAATGGGACGCCTATGATGGGTAGCGGAATGAGGGGTGCTGGCGGGGGCTTCCTGGGCGCGGTGCGCTGGCACTGAGGGCATTGCTGGCAGAACCCCCGGACCTCGGCATCCATCCCGGGCCATACGAACCGGTCTCTCAGTTTCTCCAGCGTGTTGCGTGCCCCTAGGTGACCGCCGAGGGGGTGGGCATGGGCCAGATGCATTACCAGGTTAGTCCTCGTCCGTGGTACCACCAGGAGGTCCGTCGGTTTCCTCTCGCGACAGACTTCGTTGGTAGAAGGCCCCCTTTCACGAGGAAGCGAGGTGGGGGAGCCTCAGGTCGGGGTTCTGGGTGACCCCCCTCTATCACGCCGCGTCTGCCCAACAGTGTTTCGCCGTGTCGTCCTCCTTCTGCTCCCGGCCGAACTTCCCTTCCCGGTTCACCTGTTGGAACACAGAGGACAGTGGATTAGTCAATCGGGAGGACTCACCCTTCGGGCTTTCGCGTCTCGGCGTCGTGGGCGCAGGCAGACGCCGCGCGTTGGGTCCTCTCCGGCTGCGACGCGGCGTTTTCGGCGCGGTCCGGCGCCGCGGTTGAAGCCCGGCCAGTCTCTCCCCAGGAGCAGTGGCACCGGAAGAGTGGGGATCACGCCCACATGGAGGGGCCAGGTCCCGGCTGTACTCCGGATCCGCACCTCGGCTGCCGGGATCTTCCCGGGTCTCCCCATGGATGCAGGTAACGGCGAGGACTCCCTCGCGGTTGTAGTGCCTTTGGGGAGGACTGTCGGTCGGGGACGCGTCACTGTGTTCTCCCGGTGTCCAGTAGGGCGGTGACGGGTCTTCTTCCTTCTACCCACACCCTCTGGGTGGGGCCCTCGGGAGGCTGTTGGAGGTGGACGCGCACGCCGCCAGCGCCATGGTTTCTGGATCGGCCGACGGGGCTCTATCTCCGGTTCCGCGTGGGCATGGGCTCGTCAGCGGGGGTCATCCGGCTTGGTGACCTCCGGCGGGTCCTCCATGGTCCAGGGGCCCGTTGACGGTCAGGCCGGGGCCCTGAGGTCCCGAGGGGTTGGGCAGAGGGCTGATGGTCCCCTGGCTAAACCCGGGCGTGGTCATTGTACGCTCCAGTGCCGATCAGCGCCTGGGGTGATTCTGGCGCCTGTGCCCCTATGGCCTGTCGTTCTGGGCGGGTAGCGCCCTCAGGAACCGGTCCATCGCCACCTTCTCTACCACCTCCGTGGCTGTATACTGGTCCGGTCGGAGCCACCGCTTAGTGAGTCGGATCAGAGCGCGTTTAGTTGTTCCCACGGGGGCGGCCCCGGCTGGTAGACCCAGTTGTGGAACTCTACTGCCGCCTGGCCCCGTGGTGCGGCACAACCACGCCAGGACCCCCTCTTTCATCGTTGGGTAATCGGCGGCGTCTTCTGGTTCGAGGCTGTAATAGGCGGGCCGGCCTCCCCCGTGAGTAACCCGCCAATGGCCCTGGGGCCAGTTTACCGATCCCACCCCTCTCGACGGGCAATATTTTCGGAGGTTTCGAAATAAGCTACGAGGTCCTCGTCGGGGGAGAGGGGGGTAATAGGTGGCGGAGCTTCGCATCTGGGGTCCGGGAGGGGTGTGGCAGCGGGGGTCAGGGTCTTAAGGTCCACCAGCGTTTGGGTGGCCACCTGGAGGCTTTCGGCGGAGTTGCTGTGCGTAACGTTCTGTTGCTGGATGCTGGCCTCCAGCGGTGTTTTAACGTTTGCTCCATGAGTTGTGTGTGGGGTTTTCTCTTCTTTTTTTTTTTTTTTTTTTTTTTTTTTTTTTTTAGGGGTGGGCCTGTGCTACTGCCCGCATCCTCCACCAGTGTAGCGGGATCAGCCCAGGGGGGCGGTGGGAGTACAAACACACGGGAGGCAGGTTGTAGTCGAGAAGTGAGGGAAACCAGGATTTATTTGTCCTTAGATCCGTAGTGGTGAGTGTGTGTGTGTGTGTTTGGGTGCGCGTGCGCGTGTGGGGTGGAATGAGGGAAACCCCGGCGGGGGCGGGGCTGGCGTCGCGGCGTTCCTCCGGGGCGTGTCGGAATTCCCGGAAGAGCTGGGAAGGAGCGGTTTCCCTGTGCCGGTTTCTCGGCCTCACCACTGTCCTCGTCTGTCGCCGCCGTCCTCGTCCGGGCGGAGCCCTCTGTGAGAGAGGAGAGAGAGAGCGAGAGAGAGGGGAGAGAGCGCGAACGGTTAGGTAAGCCCGTGTTTGCGCGGATTCAGTGGCAATTACTTCCGGACATTAGCTGCCAGCAGCCGAGTTGATCCTCCTCGTTCGTGGGCGGAAGGGTGTCCTTTTATCCCCTCCTTCTGGAGCTGGATTGGTGAACCTCCTGCTCCCGGTTCGCCAATCCGCCGGGCGTGGCGGGGGTTGGCTCCACCCTGCAGTGACGGCCCTTCCGGTTGGCGTTGGGGACCGGCGCGAGGCTGCCCGCCTCGTCGGGGCGGCAGTCGGGGAAGGAGCGAACCTCCTAGTTTGCGCGGCGGGTGTTGGTCCGCCGCGACACTATAAACTGATAAAAAGTACTCGTTCTTCTTTTCATTTTCTTCTTTTATTTCTGTGTTAGATATTTGTTCTTCTGCATCGTTCTTCCTTTCATTCTGTATTTTTCTTTCATCCGTTTTCTTTATTTCTTTTATTTGTATATTAGATGCTTGCTTATTGCTTCATCCTTTCTTTCTTTTTTGTCTTTCTTTTCTTCCCACCTTTCTTTCTAGTCTTTTTATTTGCTTTTTTTTGTTTGTTTGTTTGTTTCTTTATTTATTCTATTTGTACAGTAGATTGTTGTTTGGTCATCCTTCTGTTTTTTTTTTTTTTTGTTTGTTTTTACCTGTCTTTTCTTCCTGCCCTTTTTTGTATCCTTTTTGTTTGTTTCTTTGTTTCTTTTTCCTTGCTTTTGTTCCATTTGTATATTAGATGTTTGTTGTTTGGTTCATTATTTTTTGACTGCCTTTCGTTCCTGCCTTTCTTTCTAGCATTTTTGTTTGGTTGGTTGTTGTTTGTTTCTTTCTTTCTTACACCATCTCATCATACATTATTTCCTATATATACTGAAAAATTTTTCTCTGTACAAAATGATATCCTTTTTTTTCAGTGCTTTAAAAAAAAATTTTCCTTCCCCCCAAAAAATCAAAAAAAAAAACCACCATCTTGATCTGCTTTGTGGCAACGTTATAAAACAAAAAAAAATAAAAAAAAAAAAAAATTTTTAAATATTTTTAAAAAAAAAAAAAAAATAAAAAACAGTGTTTTGCTAAATTGTTGTGTCCACAGGAACAGCAGTAACAGTCGTCCGTTCTGCTTCATCAGCTTCGGGTGTTGAAAATGCTTTTATGGTGATGAGCAAATAACAATCTTGGCTGACACTAAGTGGATTTTGGCAGATTACTGCTGCTGGGAAAAACATGGCTAGCTAGTGACGGAATGGAACATTTCTCAACAAGATTCATGAGAAAAACCCTACACTCTCTCTCACTCTCCTCTCTCTCACTTTATCACTCTCTCACTATCACTCTCCTCTCTCTCACTTTATCACTCTCTCACTATCACTCTCCTCTCTCTCACTTTATCACTCTCTCACTATCACTCTCCTCTCTCTCACTTTATCACTCTCAACTCCCTCACTCCCCTCTATCTCATTTGTTCTTTGGCTTCATCCTTCCTTCAGTCTTTTTTTAATTTGTTCCATCTATCCATCCATCCATTCATTCATTGAACAATTTTCCAGAACCCTCCAGGGACAATGTGTGTTTTTATCTCTCCCACTGTTTCTTCTGTTCTCTCATGAAAAACGCTTTGCTTGTTTTAAGTCCTCTGTGTTTATTAATTTGTTTCCGTGGTTACTACTTTACTTTGTAGTTTCTCTATGTTGGTCCGTGACCTCCATTTTTTTTTCTTGCACAGCAGAATAACTTTTTTATCTTAATTTTTTTTTTTATCAAGGTCTAGCATCTAATCCAGCATGACCTGCTTACTTTTGCGTATGACTCCAGTGACACGGCAACGTTGTCTGGAATATGCAACCTGGCACTCTAATGTCAATTATCCATTAATTACATCACACCTATGCTTTCCCTTCACATTTAACAGAATGGAATTACAAGCAGAAGGAGGATGTTGATGTAATTTCATGCGTGGCCTGCTGTTGCCAAGTTTCTCTTTCCTCCCCGGTGGAGATGTTCGCCTGATATGGGCCATCTCATCGCCTCTTCCACCTGGGGCTGACTAATGAATCTGCCTCAAAAGCGCTAAAATCAACATGCATGCCAGTAATTCATACGTGATGTCATGTGATGACACGTGATGACTGAGATGACTGAGCTCCAGCTCTGAAAACACAAGAGTAGATCAGCATTTTAAATTCACTTGTCTGTTAACATTGCTGTTTTCATGATGGCCTCCAACCCCCCCAACACACACGCATACTCTCACACACACTCACACACACACATGTTCACGTCATTAGCAGTTTAAAGCTTCATGATATTTCAGCAGTTTTCTCTCAGATTAGAGTCGAATTCTTTATTAACCTTCTGTTTGGATCTTTGATGTTCCTTCATTTCATTCTTCCTTCCATTCCCCATTCCTTTGTTTGTATCCTTCTCTGTTTCCATTCATATGTTTGATGTTGTGCATCATTCTTTCTTTCACTTTTCTTCCATTTGTATGTTTATTCTTTCACTTCATCTGTTTTCATTTTTGTTCTTTGTCTATTTTTCTTACATTTCTTACATTTATCCTTCTTTGTCTGTTGGTTTCTTTCTGTCTTTATTTCTGTCTTTCTGTCTTTCTGTCTTTCTTCTGTTTCTATGCTTGACGTTCGGGTTATCCTGGCTTTCATTCATTTCCTACCCTTTTTCTGTCCTTTCTTGTTTCTCTGTTTCTTTCTGAGTTTCCATGTACTGTATATGTTTGTTGTTGCATATCATCCTTTCTTTCTTTCTTTCTTTCTTTCTTTTTTGATGCTTGCTTTTTAAGTTCATCCTGCCTTCCATTTTTTCCTCTCCATTCTCTTTCATTTTCTTCTATTTATATGTTAAGTGCATGTTTTTTCTCATCACTCTTTTTTCTTTGCTTTTTTCAATTAATTGTTTGACCTTTGTTTTTTGCTCAATCTTTTTCTTTCTTTCTTTTTTCTTAAATTTTCTTTCTTTCTTTCTTTCTTTTGTTCTTTCTTTCTTTTTTTCTTTCTTTCTCTCTTTGATGCTTGTTTTTAGTTCATCATTCCTTCCATTTGATCTCTCCAATCTCATTCATTTCATTCTCTGTTTGTTTTTGTTACCTTTCTTTCATTCTTTTCTTCCACTTGTATGTTAAGCGCATGTTTTTTTTGGATGTCCACAATTCATCTTCTCATCCTCTCTGTCTTGTTTGTTTGTTTCTATGTGCCTTTCTTTTATTAAAGATTAAAGATGTTAGAATGTTAGTGTTAGAATGTATCAGTTGAGAAGTCATTTGGGTGTTATTTAAAGTTCATAATAATAATAATAATAATAATAATATAATTATTATTATTATTATTATTATTATTATGTGTATCTTACAGTGCCTTGCGAAAGTATTCGGCCCCCTTGAACTTTTCAACCTTTTGCCACATTTCAGGCTTCAAACATAAAGATATAAAATAAAATTTTTTTGTGAAGAATCACCAACAAGTGGGACACAATTGTGAAGTGGAACGAAATCTATTGGATATTTTAAACTTTTTTAGCAAATAAAAAACTGAAAAGTGGTGCGTGCAAAATTATTCGGCCCCTTTACTTTCAATGCAGCAAACTCACTCCAGAAGTTCAGCGAGGATCTCTGAATGATCCAATGTTGTCCTAAATGACTGATGGTGATAAATAGAATCCACCTGTGTGTAATCAAGTCTCTGTATAAATGCACCTGCTCTGTGATAGTCTCAGGGTTCTGTTGAAAGCGCAGACAGCATCATGAAGACCAAGGAACAGACCAGGCAGGTCCGTAACTGTTGTGGAGAAGTTTAAAGCCGGATTTGGATACAAAAGATTTCCCAAGCTTTAAACATCCCAAGGAGCACTGTGCAAGCGATCATTTTGAAATGGAAGGAGTATCAGACCACAGCAAATCTACCAAGACCTGGCCGTCCCTCTAAACTTTCAGCTCAGACAAGGAGAAGACTGATCAGAGATGCAGCCAAGAGGCCCATGATCACTCTGGATGAACTGCAGAGAACTACAGCTGAGGTGGGAGAGTCTGTCCATAGGACAACAATCAGTCGTACACTGCACAAATCTGGCCTTTATGGAAGAGTGCCAAGAAGAAAGTTCTTTCAAAGATATCCATAAAAAGTCTCATCTAAAGTTTGCCACAAGCCACCTGGGAGACACACCAAACGTCACACCAAACGTTGAGAAATGGCTTTCTTCTTGCCACTCTTCCATAAAGGCCAGATTTGTGCAGTGTACGACTGATTGTTGTCCTATGTTGTCCTAAATTTTATATCTTTATGTCTGAAGCCTGAAATGTGGCAAAAGGTTGAAAAGTTCAAGGGGGCCGAATACTTTCGCAAGGCACTGTAAGATACACATAATAATAATAATAATAATTATATTATTATTAATGTTTTGTCCTTTAAACTCTGGGTGTGGGATTATACTTGGTAGACTCAGTGTGCACTTTAACCAGTTGAAAATGCTAGAGGAAGTGATAGACGCATGACCTTGCTGGATCACATGCTTCTGAGACATGTATATGTACACAGACACACACACACACACACTCGTGTATATATACGCTCAGTTGGAGGAAGAAATAGCTTTGAAATTATATGTATTGGAATCAGCAGGAGGGATGTGGCGGAGCATGTGAGGAGATATTTGGATCTGTGTGTACATCGTGTGCTTGACGTAGCATGTGGGTCAGAGGGAGAAAGAAAGAATACTAGAGCCAGAGTAATTGTTAACTTGTAAGGAAGAAATGAAGAAGCGCTTCTATTTCTAGGCAATTATGCAGATAAATTGGGGTGACAATGCGTTTGGAAGGAATATGTGTGTGTGTGTGTGTGTGTGTGTGTGTGTGTTTGTGTGAAGGAGGGAGAAAAGTCGAGACGTTGATCGAGACCAGCATTCAGCGCTGCCACAGGGAGTCGTGAGTAAGAAGCAGGAGGCTAAAAGCTTGCCTCGACTCCTCCATCTCTGCCTTATGTCTCAGTGGCACACACACTCCTCCTACTCCATCCTTTTCCTCATCTTCCTCATCTTCATCCTGTTTCTAATCTTCCTTTTCCTTATCTTCCTCGTATTTCTCTTCATCTTCATTTCTCTTTCCTTTTCCTCATCTTCCTCTTCCTTCTCAACTTCCTCTTCATCATATTCCTCTTCCTCATCTTCCTCCTATTGTTCATCTTCATCTTCCTCATCTTCCTCCTCATCTCCATCTTCATCATGTTCCTCTTCCTCCTATTGTTCACCTTCATCTTCCTTTTCCTCATCTTCCTCCTCAACATCCTCTTCCTCATCTTCCTCTTCCTCAACCTCCTTCTTCAGATCAGTTTCCACAATACAGTGCAAGAAAACCACAGCAAGAACTTACTATGTGATGCCAAATGTTCCTTCATGGCTTCTCGTTGAACCTTATACCCATAGACGTTTCCAAATTATTGCCCCCCTTTGCAGTCATATTATTCAGGCACTATATTGGGAAAAAGGATGTATTTTTAAGGGTGAGGAATGGAGGCGTGAACCGGGAAAAATGGTACAGAGGTTCAAAACATCGGTCAAATATATTGGCACCCCCCAGTGAATATCAATATACCAATTTAACCAAGTATTAATACTAACAACCGATTATTTATGTAGGTATGTATTTTTTTATTTTTATAGAAAGCTTGCTGTAGAGGTGTGCATCATGTCTGGGATCCTGTGGGATGCAACAAAATGTCATGTGAAGATATTCTGGCATTTCTAACTCTGGGTTCATATTTTATTTAAAAATACATGAAAGAAAGAAAGAAATAGAAAGAAAGAAAGAAGGAAAGAAAGAAACTTTCATGTTTGGGCTACGAAATACAGACTTTTATATCTGAAGCACGAAACACACACACACACACATACACTTTCTATTTTCACTCGTACAAAATATTTCAAATAAAGGCCCAAGATCATAACTGGGGGGGGGCGACAACACATTTTCCTGTAAATAGAGTTGCGATTATAACACTATAGTGTCATCTTTCCACTGAATATGCAAAATAGAGTTGCTGAGAAAAGCATGGATGTTTTATGATCAGTAAACATTAGCATGAATTCAGTTAGCATTCTTACAGCTTTGCATTGATTCCTGTGACATGCTCAAAGCTGTAGCTTGTTTAATTACTGTGTTGTTGTTTTTTTTTTTTTACACTCGACTCTGACAGACCAGATCGACATCAAATGAATCATGTATAGATTTAAGCTGATGCCATTCAATAATGATAAAGTGTAATCAGAAAAGCTTTTCAGAGCAAAAACTAGGATTATTATTATAATAACATGCAAAATTTCCCTCCGGTCTTAAATGGCTGCAGCGGCTGGGTCCATCACAGCTAGCGGCTGGTGCTAGCACGCCATTCGGCTCTAATCCAAAGGCGCTTAAGCTCTTGATTCTGCTAAATGCATCAGAGCATCAAGCCCACCAAAGCTGCTGGTTCAGCCCTCTGCAGGCTTCCTTTGGCGGCAGCCTGCAACTGTGCACTTGATGAATGAATTCAATTATGTGTTCGGGAGGTATTAAAAGGTCGTTTGCTTCCATCAGACGATGGAAAGGCTATAACAGCCATTGCCGGAACATTTACCAGCTATGCCTTACAGTACACGTGAGACCCAAAAGATGCTGTAAGGCATGGATAAGTTACTACCCTAAATATTATTTAAGAGGGACACCTCCATATGAAACAGATTCAAAATGAGCTCCAAAGTTGAAAATCAGGCCAATTATGCTTAATAAATGAACTGTTCATAGTGGTACAGTCTACAGCCTTTATTTCTGTCAGAATCAAAGGATGCTAATAAAATATGAATAGTGAGGCAACCACAAAACAATGTGTTTTCTCTTTCCTATTGTCACAGATCGTGACGGAGTGGAGATAGGACGGATGCAAGTGCAGTATGAACGGTTGTTTATTTTAAAAGAGAGACAGGCAGACAAATCCAAAATGTAATCTAAAACAGGCGAAGGTCAGGCGAACGGCAAACAGGCATATACAGGGCAAGGCAGAGATCAAGGTCGTGGTACAGAAAACGGGGTTGAGATACCAAACATGAAACAGTAACATGAGCGAGGGACTGGTAGCGGAGAACCAGTAAACTAACCTAACCATAAACTATAACATGAACTATGACAACTATCATCTATACTAAGTCTAACTCTAAATCATACTCTAAGCTACATTACTAATCTAAGTGAATCTTCCGCGTTGAGTGTAGCATGGCACATGGTATATATCCCGGCATGATTAGCCCCGCAACTGCTAACAGCTGCAGGCAATACAGAAACACACGTGAATGACAACACATGACAGTACTTGGCAGAGACATGACATCAACAATA